>JAOWBB010007314.1:0-10278 GCA_028565995.1 Ricinus marginatus
AAATATTTTTAAAAATTTTAAAACCTAGGAAAATAATTTTATACTATAATATTTATGTTTAATTTGAATAATAAATTTTCTAGATTTATAGATTTTTAGCCTAAAAGAATAAGAGTTCAAAGTTAAATGTTATTATTTCAAATATTCTTTATATGTCACAGATGTGTTATGGTGCAAGTTCTCCAGCTCTTTCTGATAGAAACAGATTTCCTACAATGTTTAGAACTCATCCATCAGCAACAGTTCATAATCCTACAAGAATAAAACTTATGGAAAAATTTGCATGGACAAGAGTGGCAATATTGCAACAAGCTGAAGAAGTTTTCACCTCAGTAAGTAGTTAAAAATAGTTATAAAGACATGTAAATTTTAAAAATGATTTGTTTAACTTCATACATATATTCATTATTTCTTTCTATCTGTATGTATTTGCCTCAATTTATAATTGTCCTTCACAACTAAATACTATTCCATTTCAGACAGTGGAGGACTTAGAATCTAGATGCAAGGATAAAGGTATTGAAATAATAACTAGACAAAGTTTTCTAACAGACCCTTCAGATGCTGTTAGAAATTTAAGAAGACAAGATGCAAGAATTATAGTAGGTCTATTTTATGTTGTGGCAGCTCGTCGTGTATTATGTGAAATGTTTAAACAGGAATTATATGGAAAATCTTATGTTTGGTTTTTCATAGGTAATTCTACTTTTTTATTTTGTTAAATAAGATTTTATATTTCAATGAGATTCTATCCTTAGCTTTTAATACTCTTTCATTTTCAAAATAATAATAATTTTTAATATTGGTGTTAAATCAAAATCAAAATTTATTAGTAATACATTTTTATTATGAACAGGATGGTATGAAGATAACTGGTTTGAAGTTAATCTTGAAAAAGAAGGAGTTGATTGCACTATAGATGAAATGAGAATGGCTGCTGAGGGTCATCTTACAACAGAAGCTCTTATGTGGAATCAAAACAATCAAACTACTGTTTCTGGAAAGGTTTGTATTTTTAAAAAATGCATATAATAGTAATGAATTTGTTTACTGAATGACAATATATATATTGTATTTGATGTATCATACATTGCTAAACTAAATAAAAAAGTTAAAAATTGAGAATGTCATACTACTGTACTTTTATAAAATATAAAATTCCAGAAAATAAGAATTTTTAAAGACTTAAAATAAATAATTTAATTCATTTTTAAAAGTATTTCAAATTTCCTGGCATTAATTTTTATAAGATTTTTTTCTGTTTTAGTAAAATCTTAATAAATATATTGAAATATTTCAAAACCACATTTTAAATCTATAATATAACGAATGGAAAATTTTATTATGCGCATGCTGCAATAATTTAGACTTCGGAAGATTTTCGGGAAAAACTGAATGAAGTTCTTCGTGAAAGTGGTTATGACATTGATAATAAAAGATATCCTGAAGGATATCAAGAAGCACCATTGGCTTATGATGCTGTTTGGTCTGTGGCTTTAGGTGAGACATTCAGCATTCATGATATTAGATAATATGCAAAAAGAAAAAAACAAATTTTTTTTATTATATTAATTCCTCTTATTATTGCGTGATTTGTTCCATAAAAATAGTTCTTAATGGTTTATTATGGTTTATCTGACAATCAAACTTTATCTTATACATGGACTAGTTCATGTAGAACACTGGACAGTCCTGGAACTTGTGTTTTCACATAATACATTATGATCAACATCTGCAACTCTGGTAGTTCAAAAATTTAAGATGAATCAACTGTAAACGGGAAAATTATTGTAGTATTACTAAATGAAACTTATTAAGAAGAAACAAGAATTTTTATTATTCAAATTATGATATTGTGTAATTAATTTTTTTATGTATAATATGTGTAAGTAGTTATTTTTTTATTTAAGCTTTTAATAAAACCATGACAGCGTTAACGAAAAAAGGAATGACATTGAAAGATTTTACTTACACTAATAAGGACATTGCCGACGAGATATATTCCGCTATTAATAGCACTCAGTTTCTTGGCGTTTCAGTAAGTTATTTTCTTAATTAAAATAAATTAAGCCATGAATTAAGTTTTTGCTTATGATTTTTTGTATAATAGCGCAATATCAGAATTTATAATTTCATTCAGTCAATTTAAAATATCTTGAAAAAATGTTTTTAGATAATAATATTAAAGTTCATTTTAATAAAAGAGCTTATGTATAAAAACTCATTCCAAATCAACCTTTAAAGGCTACTTAAGTCCAGCACTTTATACATTTGGTCATTAAAATATTTTATTATTTTCTTTTAAGGGGCAGGTTGCATTCAGTTCACAAGGTGATCGTATTGCTTTGACTCAAATAGAACAATTGGTAAATGGTAGTTATGTAAAACTAGGATATTATAATACTGAGGCCGACAATCTGACTTGGTTTGATAGGGAAACGTGGTTCGGTAAGTTTTTTGTGAAAGATTTAATTCAACAATTGGCATTGAATTTTTTTTTCTGCAAAATTTAACTAATTTTTCACGTAGTTTCTTAATATAAAGGTCTTCACTCTAAAATTTTCCAGTTTGAAGGTTGAAAAAAAGTAAATATCGTATTTGATATCCTAAACGAATTGTTAAATAATTGTTTATGAGATTATTTGATATTTTTTAAGTTGCATTTTTATGGAAATTATGAAAAAGAAGAAAAATGCTAAGTAGAATGAAATTTCAAATCCATATTCATCTTTTTGATAGTTAGAGAATTTGTGCAAATTAAAATAAATTTTAATTTTGTTTATTCAGGAAATAAAATTCCTCAAGATCGAACTACTATAAGACGTGAATTGAGAACACTTTCTTTTCCACTGTACATTTGTATGTGCAGCATTGCAAGTTTTGGTATATCCGTTGCAATGTTTTTGATACTTTTTAATACTTGGTATCGTCACAGAAGGTTTGTTTTTGTTTAATATATTTAAAAATTGATTATGAAGCACAATATATATACTATTTTTTAAAAGATATAATTGGGATATAAAGCAATTTTTATATTCCGCTTAATTATGTTGATTGACGCATACTGAAGATAATAAAAGATTATATGTGTAAAATTTCAAATATTTCGTAGGGTGATTCAACATTCTCATCCTATTTGCAACTCGATAATGTTAACTGGATGCATTATTTGCTTGGGGAGCGTGTTTTTGCTTGGGCTTGATGGAAAATTTGTTTCAAATGACGTATATCCATTAATTTGCCAAACGAAGGTTTGGTTTCTTACTATTGGTTTCACATTAGGTTTTGGAGCTATGTTTAGCAAGGTTTGGAGGGTGCATAGATTTACTACAAAAGCTAAAACAGACCTTAAGGTATTGAACTTATTAATTGTTGGTGTTTTTAATGTATAATAACAGTGTTAATTGTGTGTAGGGAATTTTATTGTTGTGATTAAAAAATATACTTTTAGAAGAAGTAAATTTGTGAAGATTGTGAAATCGTTGAAAAATCAGCAACTGCATGATTTGTTACGCCATAGACTAAAAGCTAATAATTACATTTAATATATTTATTTATTCATTTTTTTGCAGAAAAAAGTAGAACCTTGGAAATTATATACAATGATTGCAGGATTCTTGGTTGTTGATATTGTAATTTTATTGTTTTGGCAATTCTATGATCCCCTCCAAAGGCAGTTAGAAATATTTCCTTTAGAAGATCCATTTGATGTTTATGATGATATAAAAGTAAGACCTGAATTAGAACATTGCGAGAGCGAACATCACAATGCTTGGCTCGGTAATAATCAAACCTTATTATGTTTGTTATTAGCATTAAACAAATTTAAAAATTAATGCTATAAAGTTAAATAAAATAATTCTTTATATATGAAATATGAAATTATTATTTCTTTTTATTTCCTATATTTTTGGAAGTTTGAATTCAATATTTTGGAAGTTGACAATCGGCATATTATTTTTTCCTAACAGTAAATTACATATACTGCTAGGAATTAATACTAACGGATATAATACATAATAATAAGGAATTAATACATAAAGTAATGTAAATTACATTTCCTAACAGTAAAGTACATAAATATATGTATAACAACATACATATTATATGATAAATTATATCATATTATATATATATCAAATATATCAATATATATATATATCAAATTATAATTATAGTATTATATGATAAATACTTATTTTTTTTTATTAAAAACTATAATGTTTTATCTAAAACAAAACAATCAGTAAATCTACAATCTTAAATAATACATTTGTAACATCATTTAATCATATCATTGATTTAGACATTATTCTCAGTATAATGTTACCTCTAATTCACAATTCTATAAAAAAAAAACAAAAATTTTGATTTTAGGCATTATGTTTGGCTATAAAGGACTTGTGTTATTATTCGGCCTTTTTATAGCGTACGAAACAAGAAGTATTAAACTTAAACAAATTAATGATTCAAGATATGTTGGTATGTCAATTTATAATGTTGTGGTGCTATGTCTGATCACTGCCCCAGTCTGCATAGTGATTGCATCGCAACAGGATGCTAATTTCGCATTCGTCTCGCTGTCATTAATATTTTGTTGTTTCCTTTCCATGGCTTTGATTTTCGTGCCAAAGGTAAAAACAATATTGAAAATTATTTAAAGTACGAATTACTTACTTATCTTTATATTTATTGAAAATAGAACATATTTATATTTTTCTTAGGTAATTGAGGTTATAAGACACCCTCGAGATAAAGCTGAATCTAAATATAATATCGATGTAAAACCCGCTAAAGAGGATGAAGAACAATATAAAAAATTGTTGATGGAAAATGAAGAATTATTGAAAGTAATACGGTTTGTAAGTATAATTTTAATTACGAGATTTTATTTATTCCGTAGAATTCAAATTAAGCTTAAAGTGTGAAATGACTACATGAGAAGAATTTAAAGAATTTGCTCATTTTAATTTACTTAAATATATTGGATATATTATTTCTTAGAACTAATGTTTGAAGAAATGGAAACAAAATAGGATTTTAGTGCGATTACTATTTCGCGGATAAACAACAAATTTAAAAAATTTAGCTACATTAGATTTTGTAAATTTGAAAACATAATTTCTCTATTATAATAAACAAATGCTGATGGCATTGATTAATGTCATTTTATTTTTTTTATAGAAACAGGAAAAGATCCGAATTCTGAAGAAACTATTCATCGAAAGACAAGTTCAAGGGTATCTAGGTGAAGGTCTTAGTGGTGATTCCATACTAACAGGTTTGCTATTGAAAGAATCATTAATTGTTCCGGATTTTAGTACTGGGGAAGGAACTTCCGATTCCGCGATTGGGGGAGGTCTTTCTTCTTGTCTTACTCGCAGCTCAAGAGCTAGTACGTCCGATTTTGAATTTTCAGAATCTTATTTGTAAAATTAGATATAAAAAGATCTTCAGATTTCAGGTTCTTAGGGAACAATTCCAATCGATTTTGAAATTGATTTTCCTGGAATTTAAAGTACCTGACGTTTGAGGTCGTTGGCTGAATTTTTTTAATGGCCATTTTGTTTTTCAAATCATTAAGAAACTAAAAATTAACAAATTTTTAGAAATTTATTTTTCTCGAAACACGTTCCTTACACAATAAATGAGGCTCCTTCCACATGTTTTAGTTCTTGAATAATTTTAATTTACAGGTTTTTTCAAAAAGTCGTACTGTGTTCAAATAATCTTATAAGCCTCTAAATTTATGGGCCAATTATACGATAAAACGTATTTTTTTAAATATTTTTACTTGAGACAATCTGATTTAGAAAAATCATACAATTAGTGTTGTTACATCTATAAATTATACTGTAAAGGAAGTGAATATTTATTTGCAATTTATAATATAGTGATTTTACAAAAAGATTTTGATCATCACGATAAGTATGATGACAAATATTTATGTGCTTAATATTTTCAAGAAGATTTCAGTCCTGATATTGCGATTTTTAAAAATTTATTTCAACACAGTTCTATCCCATATTAGTCATATTTTTTTCAAGCTATTACATGGCCCTAATCCCATGATTGAGTGTTGTAAAAGTTTTTAAAATGTTGCATTCTTATTTTTTAATTCACTAATTCCAAATTTAATTTGTTTTTGATGCAAAATCAAAATATTTTAGCTTATTAGAAAGTGAAATCGGATTTATTTCTTTTCGTTTTTAGAGAAAATATCCAGAGCCTGCGTATCATCGACCAACTTTCATTTTTTTAACCTAATAGTATATTTTAATTTAACTTCAGAGCATTTTTTTTTCATTTTTTTTGTTTTGCTTTCTTATAAGCTGTACAGTTTTAATTGTATTTGGAAAAGAAGTATTACCTTGTGAAGATAAAAGTCAATTCTTTAGGATAATTTTATATGTCTTTTTTGATAGCTGTATCTATGGCTAATAATAATAATATTAATTATATTAATATTAATAATAATAACTGTAATAGCAATTATTGGTTATGTTTTGAAATAATTTGAATTTTACTTGCAGTATCCTTCACCATCTTTCAAATAATGTATTTTAATTATTTTATATGAATTGTTTTTGCTCATATTAGTAGTTTATGTATGTATGAATAAATGAAAAATTTTTTAAATTGATTTAGTCGGTGTTAAAAAAATTTATACACAATATTTGAAGATTTTTTTTTAAATACTAATATAAGTATATATAAAAATAAATCTCACTTAGGCCTAATAATTAAATTATTAATTATTAACGGGGGCGGCTTGTGATGCGTACAGCTTTCACTACAGCACCTTCAGGTTTTCCAGAATATAAATTATTTATTTATTACAAAAACCTATTGGTATTTTTTTATTTTGAGACAGAAAAATTTTGTTTAAATCTTTGTTGAGAGGAAAACGAGAAGTTCAGGAAAAAAATTTAAAAAAAAGTACTTTTTACATCGTTAATTCTTTCTTTGTATGTTCTTTGAGATGCATGGTGACGCTGTTGCTGAGGCAGGTGAGCTGCTGTTTTAAAATTTTTTTTCACGATATTTTGTGACTTTAGCGCTTATGTGCACTTTATAATCTTTAAAAATTCCCTAAACACATAAAATGTTATTTTTTTTTTTTAATTAATAAGAAAATAATTTTAAATATATATGATTATTTTAAAAAGTGCAGCACATCCACCGTATCATTCACGAGCCGCTGCTGATTATTGATTTAGTCTTCGTTGCAACAGCCTGCATAATTTCATTGATTGAATATGGAGAGATTTCATTGATGAACATGGATTTTGATTACGGTGATGTTAAAAAAAAAGTAATCTTTTTTGCCTATGTAATTTTCATGTTATTCTACATTCTCTTCGGCCTTCATTTTAAATATTCTTATTAGTTAATATAACTTCTATGTTTTTGATAAAAATTAACAATATTAATAAATTTATATTTTGAATCCAGTGTGCAAAAAAAGGGTTTTTAAATTAACATAAACACAATAGTGTTCATATCACAAAATATATATATAAAATTACTTAATTGCAATAAATTATCTGAAAGTACTTATTACAAATTTAATTAGATCACATGTTTGATAAAGAAAGAATTTTTCAAATTCATTATACTTTTAATTGGTATAGGCATAAAAAAATTCTCTGACATAGTTTTTAATAGTTGTGAAAAATATTTAAATCTTATTTTTTGCTTGACTAACACATCGAAAGATACTAATCAGTTTTATTTTTTCATTTCGAAATTTATAATATCTGTAAAAACTAGCAGTATATTTAATCGAAATTTAAACAAAAAATGCTGTGTACTGATATTTGTAGTATACCGAAAAAATGCTATTCTCGTTATAACAAAAATGAATTTATTTTAATTGGGAAGTGGATTTGCTTTGAAGTTAATTAAATTCTCTAGTACGGCCGATTGAATCGTCATTTCCCAAATTTATAAAAAATTAAATGTTGCAGTAATTACTATTCTTGTTATAATGAGATTTTTACTTTTTTTTTAATTTCTTTTTAAAACTTTGTTTTCAGTGAAGGTATAAATTTGGGAGATTTTTGTAGTTGATAAAATATTTATATTATTGAATATTTAATTAAAATTTTTAGACTTCTAAAGAATTTATTTTATAAAAATGCAAAGCTGAATTACGACTTTAATGTTCAATGTACGGTTTATTCAAACAAAAAAAGAATATTTCTTTTTATAAATCTAGAACAATCTTTTATGCCGATCTGAGAATATTTTCAAACCTTCCTAATCTTACAGCAAGCCTTACATTTTTATTTTTAAATATTTCGCATAATGTTAACCGCTTGCTTAAGATTGGCGCCAAAACCGTCCTTGCACATTCGTATTTAATGTTTGTCATTCCTTCTTTAAAATCATGTCAAAATTATGAATTTTAATTATATTTTTATTTTTGCCTAGTAATAAGAATTATAAAGACATTAAGCAGACTAGGATTAAGTTTTAAGAAGTTATGACAAATAAATTTTTGTTATTAGTGAAATAGAGTGGTTACAAAAGATACAGAAGCTTATATTTATTTCATGAATGAGATTCATTGAAAACAAAGTTAAATTAATTTTATTTTTAATTAATTTTGTTTACGCAAATGTATTTCTAACAGCTCTATGCGATCATTGAAGGAAGTCGGCAACAACATTATTCTTCATCCAAAGCGAAGACCACACATCACTGCCTTCCTCCTGTTGTTGATCATTCTTCAACATCTTAGTTATAAAAATTAATAGTTTAACATAATATTTATAAAAAAATTTTTTAGATGAACAATTAAAAAATTGTTATATTTAATTTTTAATATGAAAAATTTAGATTAATACGCTTTATTGAAAATTAATTATTTATTGGACATATCATATGACAAGGAAGCTTGTTATATTTATTAAAAGTGCTGGTCAAACGTAAATTTCATTTAGTTTTGAAGCTGCCCTTATAAGCGTGATTTTCGCGGAGTGTGCCTCTATTTAAATTGTGATTTTTCTTGTTTTCACCGTTAAAAAGTGATTTTAACAAAAATACTCAAAAAGGAACTCTGTTGATTATTTAATAATTTCCCCTTTGCGTATTTACCCGTCTTCCTGTTGGGCTAAGCAATATATTTACTAATAACCCGCTTTCCACACCATTTATTATTTGTGATAAAATTCAACACGGTTTAAACTTTCTAAAACCTTCATTGTCCTTCACTTTTTTTTACTTACTGGCATTTTTATATTGTATATGAAGAGAATGATAAGTAGTATAAGTTAGTAGTCCTCCGAGAGCGAGAATCAAAAGAAAAAACACCAAATTTTTTTACATTAACTAGTGCTTTATAATTGTACTCCTATTTGTTATTTAATTTTATATTGTAAATTTTTAAAACCAGTGACGAGCAACATTTTCATAATCTGCATTAAATTCATATCACTATTAAAAAATAAAATTTCCGGATCGCAATATTGGCTTTTATATGTCAAAATAAATATGATAATGGGTCGTGGAGGAATTGTTGCATACAAAAAACCAATTGCATACATATTTTCTCAACTATAGTAATATCCGCTTGTAAACCTGGGATAATGAATGCTATTAACATAAAATTGATATAATATTAAAATAATTTTGTTTCAAATAATTTATATTATGAGGTTATCAAAATTAAAAATGTATTAATGATTTTATTAAAATAAGAAAATTAGTTATATTGAACAAGGATTTGGATAAGTTTGTTAAATCATTTTAATGAAGTTTCAAATTAACTTGAAGTTAAAGAAAAAAATTGGAAAAGTTTGATATTTGACTAGTGAAAATATTTAAAATTTATTAATTAAAGTTAACTTATTCCGGAGATTGGATCATTCCGAAAAATTCTTGATTGTGATTTTATAATATTTTAAGTTTTACCATTTAAATAACATTAATAATAAATTGAGAAATTTGACACTCTAAACGACTTATAAGATTACAATATAAATAAAATATACTGGGAAGGGTTATATTAAAATTTAATAACATTGCAAAACTATTTACAGACTACATTCGTATAATCAGTTTTATATACCAGTTGTTAGGTTCGTTAAAATTTGATAATTTTAAAATTATAGCTAATTGATATCTTTTCCAGCCATGAACATGCACTTCTTTAATTAAATAAAAAAATCACTTTTAAGGGAAAGCGTATTCACAAAATAAAAATAAATTAATTTTAATTATAATAAAATATAAAAATATATATATAATAATATATATAAATAAAAAAATAAT
>JAOWBB010007315.1:0-10270 GCA_028565995.1 Ricinus marginatus
GAACGGGCGACGTTGAATTCGACAGCCGCAAGGAATTTCAGGGACAAGAGAAAAGGTTCAGGCTCATTTCTGATATGAAGATTTTCTTATTTGTTAAAGGAATTTTATAAATGATTCACATAATTGATATTAGGTGGGTTAATAACGAAGGATCAAGAATTTCATGTTTCATAGGGTCAGAGGTATAAAAAATGTATTATGGTCATATATGTGTAAAATACTTAGAGTATGGAGTTTCTTTAATTAAAAATTATTATTTCTAATGTGTCTTGATATTATAATTATAATGAAAATTTATTTTCTGTAATTTGTTATAAAATATCAAACATAATAAACTTTTAGATTTACATTTCAGCTTTTTACTTGTACTATTATTTCGGTGATGCAATTACTTTCATTTGAATTTTATTTTATTTATTATAATATTATATGACTATATTCTGTTTTATATATATATAATAATATACATTATATGTTATATATATAATGAATTATATTTTATTAGAATAGGAAAAATAACATATTTTTTTGATTATTTTATTGATTTTAATGTAAATTATAGATTTTTCGCATTCATTGAACATGTACTTTTTTATTATTATTATTATTATTATTATTATTATTATTATTATAGCCTTGTTAAATTTTGTTGTGCAATGTAAATGTTATTTCGTTTATATATGAAAAAATATAGTTTTGCTGAAATTATTTCTTTTGTGTGATCTTTAAAAAAATTTTAAAATTGACTTTTTTACAGTTAAAATTGCTTTATATTGTTTACAATATTTTTATTTATAAAAAATTGTTAGTGTTAATTAATAATGTAATACACATTTTCTCCATCCGAATTAATTCAAAATTTTTGGAAAAAGAATTTCAATATTTTAATTAATACTTTTGATTTTAATTATTTGTGTGCTTGATAGAATTTTAGATAATAAATAAAAATCAATTTATGAAAGAACGGTATAGAATAATATTTTAAAGAAGATTTATTGGAATTAAAATTTAGATTTAAGATTTTTTTTGAAAATTTCAATAAATTATACTTTTTCCTTCTAAATACTTGGAATGTTCAGTTTTTAAAAAATTTGATTTTTACAATTATTCCCAATGTTATACATTAAGGTCACCGATAAAGCTAATAAATTCTTGCATTTGAAGTTTTATGATAACAGACATTAATGTGATCATTTTTATGATTTCAGGGCGAAACGAAGAAAAAAGATGTACATTCCTTGGACGATGGGCAACTGAAAGCACTTCTGGACGAAGCGATTCAGTATAAAAATCCCAAAGACAGAGAAGGGAAAAGCAAAATATTCCGCGTAAGTGAAGATTAATATGTAATATATTTTTTTCTATGTATGTCAACTTCAATTATAATACGGCCAACATTGCATTTATGAATATTTATTTTACTCTTCATTAGTATTTATGATTTGGTATTTCTCAACAAAAATATGATTATTTAAATTATAACACGAAATTCATCTGATCAGCTTTGGGAATTTTTTTCGCATTCGCCAATAAAAAAATTTTGCTTAGAACAAAACCATTTAATAAAATTGGCTTTTCTAATACTGGATGAAAGCGTTCACAATTTTTTACAATGATTTTCTTTTTCAATGTCTAGTTACTAACTGGTTACAGTAATTCTTCTCTTGCTAAATTTATAAGTCACCTTTGTCTTAAATTTAAGCATAATACCTAGAGAAATAATTTCAAATTTTTATTTAATAACTGGTTTATTTTAGAATTATTTTACAATGAATTTTTTTATAATAACATGGAATTTACACTCAATTTGATTTCTAATTTAAATTAGATTTGAATTTAAATATCTATTATTGTAGATTGGCTTAAAATTAAAATAATATTCTAATATTACATACATAATAACAATATTATATAATAAGTATAGCAATAATTGAATTTTTATCAAATTTTTAATAATATTATAAAATATTTTAGGAATTACTTAATTGTAACATGTTTTAAAAAACTGAAAAATATTAAAATTAGAAATTAATTTTGAATTTAAAGTTAAAGGACAATAGTCGAATTGAATAAGAAAAGGTTTATTAAAAGACAATTATACTTGTGGTCATAAATCAACTTATAAGTATATTACATATGTTCGTGTGCATTATATATGCCCCTATATATTACAAAAGGGGACTCTACCTTTTTGTCAAGTCCATTTGATCATGGGGAATTTTAATGTAAAAAAAGAATAATGTAATCAATTTACAATATTATTCTTTGAAGTAAATAAGGACATTATGATCAATTATAGCCTTTTGTTAATAAATGAATGTGATTCATAGAATTTTAAGATATAATTTAAAACATTTTTAAACCAAATATTGAACAAAACTAGAATGAAGATAACTGAGGAAACGTTGGTTTGATTACGGCAAGAAACTGATTGGTTATGAATTTATCTTCTTTTTCTTTGATATTAAATTGTTCAAGTAATAAATGTGAGGAAGTGCTAGATTAGTAACTCGTGAATATCTGGATGACGCCTTTAATATTTTGTTTAAATTTGTGTTTCACTATTTATTATTAACCTACATTCGTTTCATGTGTCAAAAAATATTGTTTGTATAAGTGTTTGTAATTGATTATGTAGAATTCTTCTGATAATCCATTTTTCAGAAAATAATGTTTAAGGAGATATTTTCTCGTCTATCTTGTATCAAAAAGACCATGAAATCATTTCTTTGGCATTTCCGTATATGAATTTAAAATTATCATTACAGTGATATAAAGATTGAATGAATTTTCTTTGAGAAGTTCATTTTCACATTTGTCATTCATATTCCTAATGTCAATTTTCAATAAATTTCCCGTTGTCTTCATATCTAAAGCAGTAGAGTTATGTCATGTAATAACTTTTAATATTGTTTTATTCCACAAATCGCACATGTTTTAAAGACATTTCAGTGCCCCTAAACATTAACAAAGACCGGGAATTTGTGATTATAAAATTTCAACTTTTTATTTTCGTATAATTTATTTTGTTTTTAGTTTAGAGTCTAGTTCGATTTTTACGATTTAATTTTAAATCCATTTTCTAATTTTTAAAATATGCTCTCTCTTTAAGAGATAAAATGAAGAAATAGGCTAAAAATTTAATAATAAATATAGTTTTGTGATGTATAAATATTGTTGCCTTCTTAGAAAAAATAGCACTGACAATTATTTGTTTCCTTATTCAAGATTCAATATAACTTTTAGTTTAATAAATATTATGGATATTTTCCTGATATATTGTTTAATTTTACATGATTTGATTAGATGTTTTTCATACTAAAATCATATATTGAATAAATTTGGAATAGTCTAAAAAGGTTAAAAGTATCTCTTCTTATATTTTAAAATTATTAAAGTTTTAAAAGTTACTCAAACTTTCTAAACAAATGCACTACAAAATTAGATTATTTGGTTGTGGTGCGATCTAAATGAGCTTAATAGAAAATTTGTTTACTTTATAATTTCTTATGATATCATTTATTTTTCTTCAAATATAGAAAAATATAAGAATAGTCTGTGAACATTGTTTTAATATAATAAGAAGCAGATATACTTTGCATTTGAATTCTTGATGTTCAGGACTTTTATTTTTTGTAGAAGTTAATGCATTTCATATAAGGTCTTTATTTTAAAATACGATAATGTATGTATTAAGAGCGGTATTTATACTAATTTTTAATGTTGAGATTACTGATAATTTTAATAGTGATGCACGTTTATAATTTTTTTTTAATCACTTAAATTTTAGGAACTTTTACAAAAAGTAGAAGACGAAATAGACTGCAACTCACCAATAGTTGGCATTAGAAGAAAAATAGGTCGAAGCACCTTGACAGTTAGAGAAGGAAATAGAATTATTACTGTTTCTGAAAGAACATCTAGAGGAGGGTCTCTACAAAATATATTTCACGCCACGTCTAACGCTGAATTTGAAACACATCACATAAGTGGTATGTGGCCTAAAATAGTTTATTTTCTAATTTTTATTTGTCTCACAATATTCATCAATTCTTGGCCCATCAGATTGTTTTTCAGTCAAATCCTCCACCATTAAATCATAATAAGTTTCCATACTTTTACTAAGAAATTAATCCCTCCAATAATTAAATAAAATGAAAATGTTTTTAAAAAAATTTTAATGCGTCTTTTAATTTTTCACCATTTTCAGGTATTCGGAAGAAAAGTAAACGACAGAGTCCAGGCAGCTCTGTAAGCTCTCGCCAGAGAGAAGGGGGTTCATTACCATCTAATGTAAACGCAGGTTGGCCTTTGGAGTCATGGGTCAGTTATTCATTCATTAGTTTTTGAATTTCAGTCTTTATCAAAATTATTTAATCAAAATTTGTTTTGTTACTTAATTCTGAAAATATTTTTAGAGTCATTTATTTTAACAAATTTAAGATCTCAGTTAAAAAATGTTGATTTATTTCTTAATATTGATTCGGTCTTATGCGTGATGGGCTTTTAAGCAATTTTTTGTAATAATTTTCAATAGTTTATTTATCTAATTTTTCTTCTTTTTTATTTTTTTTTAAGCAATCGGATCAAATAAGGAAAAAAGGATTATTTGACAGAGATTCCCAACAACAAAACCATATATCCCTTGTTCTTGGCAACACTGCTTCTTGCAATTCAAGCAGTGTTGCCAATTCTTCAATTCAGGCCAGAAGGCAAACTCTTATGCATTCTGCCTCAAACGAATTACCGTCTTCTAGAAAACAAAACTCAGGTATTTTATTCAAATATTATTAAATATTAAATACCTATTTTTTGAAGAATTCGCCCCTAAAACATGCAATAAAGTTTTGAATCAAAACACCTGTTAAAAATACGAAATTGGAATTTATCTTAGAATGTTATCATATATAAGATTTATGAAAGTTCAGTTAATTCAACTCAGAACTTCAATTAAATCTTAAATGGTCTCATTTTATCGACATCAAATATTTTCCATATCATTAAAAAATTTTGCTATATTAATAACGGTATATTTACTTAATTTCCAGGTGAATTATACCCGTTGAGAAGGCATCACTCTAGCAGCGACCAATCCAAATCAACGGAAATATCAGCTTCAAAATTTAAAACCCAATTAGAAGGTTCCTCAATGGTGAGGAAAATGCCGCAACTGTCAAAGCCTGCAGATTTCGTTTCGGTCGATACGGGTGGCCTGAATTTAGAAATGAAGTTTTTCAGCGATTCGGATTCCACTTTGAATTTCGATAAAAAGTTCCAAGCCAATCATAATGAAAAATATAGGTGAATAATTAATTAAATATAAAATAATTTTTAAATTTATTGAGAAATAAATTATTCAATTTAGTTCATTTTTTGCAGAATTACGCCTTGCGATATAGAATCTGAGAATTCCAATAATAATTGTCCCGAAGTTTTTACAAGTAGAGCTAGTTTTGAAGTAGAACCCGTTGATTCAGCATTAGACCTGGATTTCGGGGAGAGGAAAGTAAATATTGGTTTAGAATTGAGTGAAAAATATCCTTCTGTTCAATGTATTGTCGGAGGAGGTCCAAAATTGTCCGAGACAACTAACCAGGTTATTTTATTTAATAACAAAGAAATCTATTTAATAACAATATTTCAATAACAATGGTAAACGAAAGATTTAATTGAATTATATGGATTTTTTGATCGAATGATCAATTTAAAGATATATATATCTATGTCAGATATATATATCCTTGAAAGAAAAATATTTTTGTTATAAATATTTTTTATTTTTCTCTAGTTAAATTAAATATAAAATTACCTTAAAGTTTTTACTTATTGATTCAAGTTAATTTGAAACCGCATGAATTATTCACAATTAATTTTATTATTATAAAATTTTATGTATTTGTTTTCTTTTTTAGGGTCGCATTAGTGATCAAACCGGATTAAGATCTCAAAAATATCGAAATTTGATTAGTTTAGTTAATATTAGTCCAAAAACTAGTAATGAGTCATCAAGAACAGATGAGAATGGAAATGCCTTGATCTTATCAAATTTGACTTCTCGAAGTTCTACGCTCAAAAAAAACCATAAACGCAAACAATTAACAGAAAAAAATGTAGTTCTTAGCGTTAGTGAAAATATCGAAGGTTACCGAGGTTTCGAAGATCTTGATAAAGTTCTCAATTTTATAGAAAATGATAACAAAAGCAAACATTTGAAAAAATCATTGGCAAAAAGTAAGGAAATTTTAAGTTAAAGTAAAATTTAGAAAAAAATATTTAAAAATCTTTTTAATTCTGTTTGTTGTAATGAATGGTATTTCATCCTTTTTATTGTTTAAGGCAAAAAACATGAAAAAAAGCGTCAGAACATTCAGAAATCAAGCAGTCTAGAAGAAATTTCACAAAGAAATATAGATGATTTAACTGAAAGTTCAGAGAATGAAAAAAATACAAAAAAACATAGGATAAGCACAAATAATGATGCAGGATCAAAGGAAAAAAGCAATTGGGAAGATCAGGTAAATAAATATATATGTAAAATATTTATATAATGGGGTTTAGGTAAAAGATATTTTGATTCTGATAAAGATAAAAAACAACAGTAAATAAAAAACCGAAGCATAGATCATTAATTATACAAACTGAATTTTTTCTAGTAATTTTAACATTTATGCTATAGAATATAAAATGATTATTTTTTAATTTCACTAGCTCTTGGTTATTTAAATATAATTTTTACATATTTACAGAATAATGTTCAGAAAATTGATCCTGTAGAATTACCTGCAGAACAAGGAGATGATAACTCCGATAGTGACTTTCAAATGGTTACAAAAAAGCAGAGAAAAAGGAAGGTAAATGATCAAAATGCAAAAAGAATTCGCAATCATCGGAGCTCAAAACGCAGTCCACGAAGGAAAAGTACTTCCTCAGTACCGCCTAGTGATCGAAGTGGTGATTCTGACCTTGATTCAATTCATAGTCTCCCGGTTGGGAGTGCGCCAATTGTATCGTACGCCAAAATAGCGGCCGGAAATACTGACTTTTTCAATTCAAATGAAATTAGCGAAGTGAGCAGTTTAAATAAAAAAGATGTAAATCAAAAGAAGTGTGCGAATATTGAAAGTAACGAAATTCAAGAGTGGTGTAACTCAGTTAGTCAACATATGGAAAATAATAATAGCATCAGTAACATTAATATCAATAAAAACAGTAGCCCTAACATTCAAAATAATAATAATATTAATAATAACAATAATAATAGCAACAATAACAATAATAATAACAATAATAGTAATAATGATAACAATATTTATAATATTAATAACGTTAATAATAATATTAATAATAACAACAACAACAATAATAATAATAACAGCAACAACAATAATAATAACAGCATTAGTTACTTAAAAAATTTTTCAAGGCAGGATGATAAAAAACCACAAAATTTAGACGTAGATCAAAACGGAATTTGTGATAATAATATAAAAAAGTTGAAAGATCTTGTTATTGTTGATAATACAGTTGTTGATAGCGAAGTGAAAAAGAATAATAAGATAGTTGAGTCACCTTTAAAGAATGATTTTAAAAAAGTTGCTTCCAATTGTGATTTGAACCAGTGTAAACATGTAGATAACAAAACAGTAGAATTGAAGAAAAATTGGAATAAAAAAAATTTTAGTCGTGAAGATTTCCCAAGTTTGCCCGTAAAATCTGAAAATTTGAATTATCCCAAGAGCAAAGAATCGAGCGAACCAAATTCTTTGTCAAAATCTAAACAATATTCGTCCCAGTTCGACACCAATAAACACGTTGGTGAAAACAAGAACCTAAATACAATTAAAACGGAGAGAAAAATGAAGTCGGAGGATGCAATTAAACATCGCCGCTCGAACAGATCAAAAAGTGTGGGGCCAAACGCGAGACCAGCGGTGATTTTGCTACACGATGAAAGAACTAAAGATACAAGAGTGTGTGAAATAACGTTCGGTTTCGAAGTGAATGAACAACTTTTAACGTCTGACGAATTGAGTCATACACTAGAAGAGAACTTAGAACATGTAATTCAAACTCCAATTTCCAGAGGTGCCGCTAAATCTGCCAGAGATCTTGTTAATTCCCTTAAAAAAAATCATCAGAAGATTATAAAAAAGGAAAATTCATCGAATGCGAACGGCGGGATTGTTTATAATGATGTTACGGGAAATAGAAATGTTTTCAAAAACTCATCAAAAGCCAGTTTTGGTGAAATCACAAATTCTACTGTGCAAGAATTATTTAAAAGACATGAAACAATAACAAATTCAAAGTTGGTTCCTTCTAATTCAAATAATCACAATAATAGTTCTGGTCCGTCTATGGCCAATAAATATGTTCCTCCAATGGCACCTATTCAATTTAATCACGATAAAATTGTTACCTTCGTTGGAACTGGTAAGTAATTAAATGTTATATTTTTCATATAAAATTTGCAGTTTTTATAAATTTGGAATATTTTTCATTAAATTTTAATTTATATTATCTTTATGTTCAAAATGAAATTATTTAACCTTATGCGAGAGATATCAAATATAATAAAAAAAAATGTATTGGTTATGCGAAAAGTTAAATAAAATATTGTAAAAGACCAATTACCCATGTAATCCAAAAATTAGCCACTTAAGATTTGGACTTTTTTTTTCAAAGATTTATTTTTTAAATGTTTTAACTAAAAAGCAAAAAATTTTATATTATTTCAGTATTAATGTATTATGCCATTTAATCAAAGTTAATACTTTGAATTTACATATAAAATTAGATTTGTCTATTTCATTTTCAGCCTGGGAAGATATCATAAGAAATGGAAAAATTCATTATTATACTGGTGATAACTGAGCAGCTGATATTACCTTCATCTTAGTAAATCTCAACCAAAAGCCTTACCAGTAATCTGAATTTGAGCGCAGTACAGCAGATTATATGAATCTGGAAAAATTCTGTTCAAAACCGAAACATTAGCAGCAGATAAGTTGTTCAGCAATTCCTATAAATTATTTTTCTTTTTTTAATTATTTATCTTTTCTTTGGTTTCTGCTGTGTTCCATCGATTTCAATCGTTTTACTTCAATTCGGTTATAAAGAAGGATAACGTTTACGTTTATTTAATTCAGATATAAAAAATTGTACGTATCTGTGAACTTGCATAAAGAAATACATGCTTTTTCAAAATATGTAAGTTTTGTTTAGCATTTTTTCGGCGAATGCTTAAAACTAAAAAATGATAATTAAACGAAATAAAAATGAAAATATATTAAATAATAATAAAAAAAATCAATTTAAAAAATGTTGGAAAACATTAAAATTAATAAAAAAAATTATAAATTATCAATTATCGATCTGCTTAAATTTTCTATATTAGCGATCCTATTAAGTAGTCATGATATGTTTGAAAAATTATTCTCTTATTTGTGATGAAGCAATTTCTTAACAGTATCATTAAGAATATATTGAAACTTCTATTCTTCTTAATGTAAAGATGCTTAAATGTAAATTATATTTTCTCATCGTGTGAAGGGCGCATTAGCCCATATCAAAATATTCGCCATTTAATATAAAAGTATTTGTAATGTTTATTTCGCATGCATGGTAGTCTTGAGTAAGATAGCCCACCATAATGAGATTAGAGTATATTTAAAAATGACAAGATTTATATGAGAATAACAGTGCATAAAAGTGAAATTTACAGTATTATAAAATTGAAACAAGAAAATCGTTTGTTCCTGCCGAAATGTTTTACTCCATTGTACATTTATTTTTTACTCCATTGTATTTATTTATGTCATAAGTTTTGAATATATTTTTCGGGGCTAAAAAAAAAAAAAAAATGAAACTTGCTTGTAAATTTCAATGATATTTATAAAATGGTGGATTTCATCATACTCTTTTGCTATCAATTGTTCAATGATTGTTAAACGGTATATGTTTCAGAATCAAGATATATATATATATATTTGTATCTTTCAAGTATGAAGGGAGAAAAATTATTGAAAAAAAAAAGAGAATTATAAAATGTAGAAATATTAAGTACAGCAGTGAATTATCTAAAGAAAAAAAACCAATGTAATCACGATTGCATACCATTTTCGATTAACTTTTAAATAAGTTTTCGGGTTTTTAGGAAAATTTCACAGCCTATAAATAAGGTTTATGATTTATCACAATTTAATTGTCTTGAAACTGCCGAGAAAAAATAAAAATCGCGGTTTTTTTTTTTTTTTTTTTAAATATCTAA
>JAOWBB010007316.1:0-10268 GCA_028565995.1 Ricinus marginatus
GTCGCCATTGAAAATAATGGGCTCGAGGGTGCTCTCGAGCGCCCTCTAGCCCGACCCCCCCGCACAAGCCACGCCCAAAGGGTCTCAATTTATTACCGATCACTCCCGTAAATTCGACGATGTCGGAAGATTTAACGAGCCGGGGGGCGGAAGTTGGAAATCAACCCCGGGCGAAGTCCCGGGATTTTCGGTGTCGGTCCACCGGAAAAGCTCATCTCATCCTCGCCAACCGACCAGCCGACGGGGCCGATCGGAGTGAAAATTTTTCCCTTTTCCCGGGAAAGTTGGAATATTCCCGGCATCTGCTGCCATTCTTCTTCCTCTTTAATTCCGGATTAAGGAATTTTAATCCGAGATTAAGCAACTTTCTCTAAACGAGGAAATAATGCATTTAAATTTGGATTTTCCTTCATTTGTCAGAATTAATCGCGAAGAAGGGATTTTCCGGAAGGGAGGGGGGGGGGAGAAGAATTTTCCGACGACGCTAATAAAAAAAGAAAAAAATTTGGGAAAAATTTTCTTCTTCTTTTTTTTTTAAGTCAGTCTCCCGATGACCCGGACGATTATAATTTTAATTTTCCATTGACTTGGCTTTCATCCGCTGAAACGTCGCCTTGTTCGTATTTTTTTTCAGCTAAGCGACCTCCCGCGTGCCTGATTTTTCCGACAGCGGGGACGGGAGAGGAATACCGTCGGGCTGCCGAGCTGCGCAGCCGGCTGCGGGATGTGAAAACGTACGACGTGCGGACTTATTTCCCCTTGTTGCAATTGGATTCCAATTTCTTGTGATCGGAAAAGCGGGAGAGGAGCGAAGCTTATTGTGTCGGGTGGGAGGAAAAAGAGAAAAAAAAAAAGGAAAATTTTTTTTTTCGGCTTACAACCCTCCCGCCGTTATCTTTTGCGCCCAGCCCCGCATAAATAAAGCGGAAAGCCGCCCCCCTTTTTTTTTTTCCACGTCCTCCATATGTAAACCGCGCTTTTCCCCGGGTTTTCCCGGGAAAAGAAAAATGAGAACTTCTCGTTTTTTCCAGCTCCCCCAACCCCGGGTGGGGTAGGGGTGGTTTTGCAGGAGCGAATCGCCTCGTCCGAAAAATCGAGAGCCTTCGCGCGGCCCTCCGAGGAATCGGAGCAAGGTTTTCCGCGTTGAGCGCCTCGGTCTTCGGGGCCTCGGGAAAATTTTGCGAAGATGCCAAAGGGAGAGGCGGCTTTTCCCTGTCCCATTTCCCTTTTAGATTGCGCCAGCGGGAATGCCAAGGAATCCTCCTCAAATTAACGATCTCTCTCGCCAAAAGAGATTTATATTGTGTTTCCCTATTGAAAACCCTTTGGCTATAATAAATATTTACACAATACGGCCGAGAATAAAATAAGAAAGGGCGGCTGGGGGTAATTAGCTGGAGAAAAGGTTCTTCGCTAATTATTTCCTGTATTCCTTCCTTAAGAGGGTGAAATCTCTCTTCTGGAGGATTAAAGCCCGACCATTCTTCGGGAGCTTTACCCTAATTAGGAACTTAAGCAAATAAAAAAAAAAAAAAAAAAAAAAGCGGTTCTTAAGATAGGTTAACATTTTCCCGAAGTACTTTAACTAAATTAAGACCGACGTGGAACGATTCGCGCGATCCCCCCCCCGACAGCCCCCGTTCGCGGGGGTTTTCGAACCGCGATTTTCCAGCGCACGGCCCTGGCCAACCCGTGAAACGTTCGGAAAATCCTGGCAGAGGTTTAATTCTGCAGATTCAAAACTCTGAAAACTTCATTTAGCTCTTCTTATATCCTGGCTTTAATAAGATAAGGACGAGCCCCCGGGGGGAGGGGGTTGGCGAGGGCGGGAGCGGTTATTATATATTATTATTTAAACAGGGAGAAAAGCGTGTTTGTTCAATGGCTTCCGTTGTGAATGGTTAATTTTCGCCGGGACGATACCGACAGGAAATTAAAGTGAGAATGCATTAGTCGTTGGGGGCTTTTATCGGATCCCCGAAAATTTTCACCGCCTCCCCCTCGCCGCTCTCCCCCGGGAGCGCGAAACGGAACGGACGGAAAGGTTGCCGCGGGGATTTCTCCCGCGCCGTTCGCGTAACGCGAAAACCCCGCGTTGTTTCGATATGGAAAATCCGGGGGGGGGGGAGAGGGGGGAGCGTTCGCGGGGTTCCGGTTGGCAAACCAAGCGGGAAATCGCGTTGCTTCTCTGCCTTGGTTCAGTCGAACGGCCCGGAGCGGCGGAGACGCATTTTTGGAGAGGGGGGGGAGAGCCATACCCACCCCCCGGCCGGGTCCAGGCGGAAAGCGTCGCTCCTCGCTCTCCCGGTATCGAGGAAAAGCCAGAAAAACCGGTGGGGTTTCGACTTCCCTCCGTTACCTGCCCCAATTCGTCCGCGTCCGTTCACGATTACCCGCAGCGAAAGCAGCGGACAAAGAAATCGTTCGGACTCTTAACAGAAGTTTCAGCACGTGATTTTCTCGAAAGGGAAAATCGCGTTGATTTGAGTCCTATATATACGTTATATATATATATATATATATGTTTTTATTCCTTCACACCTCTTAATATGAAATGAGTTTCCATCATAACGTTTTCCATTTCAACCCCGTCTTTTAAATCCGCCTTTTCCATTATTCCCTTCCGCTGTTGCAGGGGTCCTCTTTCAAATGGGAAAAGTTAAATAAAAAAAAAAAAAAGGAAAAATTATTTATTGAAATCCGTGCTCTGTCGGTCTCCGGTACCTTTTTTTTTTTTTCATTTTTACTCTCCTTTTTTTCTGCCCTTTCTTTCTGTCGATATTATTTTTTGTAACTGGCGAATTGTATGAACTGCCTCCGACTTTTCCGCTCCGGAGAGAGGAAAAATAAATTAGAAGCGATCGATTCGGAGGCAAAAAGGAGAGAGAGAGAGAGAGAGAGAGAAATGAAGATTTATCTAAGCCGAAAGGTTTATTAAATCAATCGTCGCCGTGAACTTCTGTTTTTTTTATTTTTACCGTTTTCGCCTTCGGGGGGGGGGGAGAGAGGGGGGGGGGTGCGCGTCGAAAACCTCTCTTTTCTGTCGCCTTCGGGGATTTCGCGCGACGCGCACGAGAAAGGTGCTCGCAGCAGCGGTGAGGCCGGTTTTCGGGTCCGAACCGCGGAGACGCCCCGAAGCTCCGCGCGAAGATGGGATCCGGAGCCGCGGCAAGGGGAAATTCGGCCGGCCGGCAAAAAAAAAAAAGGAAACCGCTTTGGAAAGGGATTCCGAGGGCGTCCGGGGCCCGAACGCAGAGAGAGAGGGAGAGAAAAAAAACGGGCGGCAGCGGATAAAAAAAAAAAAAAAAAAAAAAGGAAAAAAGCACCGCAAAAGCAAATTGAATTAAATAATTTTTAAAAATTACGAGAAAAATTGCCGGATAAAGGAAAAATTTAACCGCTTAATGCGACGGGCAAGCAAACAGGGAAATTTTTTCCCCGAAGGCGTTTGCCGCAATCGTTCCTTCATTCAAATCCTCAATCAATTTTCCTTTTCCCGTTTCCCTTCATCCGGAGCGCTGGATTATTAAATTTCAAAGGCACTAAGAAAAAAAAAAAAAAAAAAAAAAGAAAGGAAAAGGGGGAAAATGCCGAAGTCGATAATAGGATATAATAAAAATAACAGTTAAAGGAAATAGAAAGGAAAGGAAAAAGGGAAAAGCGCCTGCGAAAGCAAATGAATTTAGCTAAATGATCGCAATAAGAAGAAAAAGCAAGATTGCGTATGCTGCGACGAAATTCCCTTTTATCCCTTCCTTTTTGCGGCACTGATTTCCTCCCTTACCGCCTTAGATTCCGCCCCCGCCCCCGCTCACTTATAGAAATTTCACCTTTTTCCCTTTTTCCGCTTCGGAAGGAGGAAAAAAAAAAATGGGAAGAAATTTTCTTTGCTAAATGAATTAGATAAAAAGATGTTTTACCGGAATCATTTTTCATGTCTTCTGCTTCCAGCCCCGTAGGTAGTCATCACTCGTAATCCTCTTAATGGCTTTCATCGTGTCTTCGGTAGAGAGAAAAAAAGAAAGGAAGCCAAATGAAGATGTTTCGGTGTCGTTTGATTTATCCCCGCTTTGTGTATTTTCGGTTTCGCTTAGAAATTGAAAGGAAATCCAACAGGCGGACGGGTTTTTCGGGATGCGGATCGCGATTCCTCGATGCGCTGGGGCCCTGGGACGAAAAAGTCTCCCGTCGGATGCCGGCGGGCGCTTAGCTCAGCGGAACCGGAAGGAGGACGTCGCGGGGTTGAAATTCTCGCCCCTCTTCCGACGGAGCGAGCATCATAATTTGCATCCCTCCCGGAATTGCAAATTGAGCTCGGACCGTGGCCGGCGTCGACCTTTTACGACTCTTTCAGCGAAAAGGGGCGAAATCTCCTGCGGTTTCTCCCGCGGGAGAAGCCTCCGTCGAGGCTTTTGCCTTCCCGCCTTTGATACGATTCACGAAAGGGCGCGGGGCGCGGTCCCGCGATCCGCAGGGCGAAATCAAACGTGAAAAGGTTCGAAAATAACCGACGCTTCCTCGGCTTATTTGATTTTCATTCAGCGGAGGGACGCGGGAAAACCTTCCGCTCTCCCACCCCGGCCGAGAAAGGATTTCAGAAGCCGAAACTTTTCCCGGGGAAAACCTCGAAAGCGGATCGTACTTGTGCCTAAATTTTCCCCGCTTTAACGTTCCCTTGCCGTTTTTAACAATTTTCCCGACGTCATCCCTTTCGTCCGCTGCAGTTAGGGTGACGCGAGCGCGATGCGCCTTGCAATCCCGTTCTCCGTGCATCGTATCTTATCTGTATTAAAATTTGTTATACACGGAATGAAAACCGGTCCCGAGGGTGCGGAGGTAACAAAGCGGAGATAACCCAAAAAAAGGGGGACCGCATGTGCCGTCGGGGTGCGGAATTATTGTTCGGATGGAGCGGATTCCCTTGCGAGGGTTGACTTTGTGCGTTTCCCCGGCGCGCAGGAAGAGCCCCCGATTCCTTTCTGCCGTGCAGACTCCGTTATTGATGATGAAGGGGGAGGACAATCTTCGATCTCCACCTGGAAATGATTGCATTTAGGAGTTTCCATCCCCGAAGCGAGGGGTGAAAAAGGAAGCGTCGAAGGGGGTTGCGATAAGACGGGGGGGTCAGTCCGGAGTCGCACCCTCCGCTAAATGAAATTTTTCCACGTGAGCTAATCCGAATCCACGTGTTTTTATTCATCCCGCGAAAGCTTAATAAGGATTTTCGCATGCTAAATTAAAATAAATCGCCCTGGCTTCTCAGCGTTTCCCGGCTTCTCCCTGAATTATTGCACTAATTTTCCAACCTTTCGATTCCTTTTCCGTTTTTCCCGAGGGGGGCGGGGCGCGGCAGGGGAAAGGACCTCCCCGCGGAAATTTCGTAATTTATAATTTGGTTAAACGGCTTCTGCTTTTCTTCGTCACCGCCTGTGTCTCGCTCCGGTTCCTCTCCTCCACACTCGCGTTCGGGCCATTGAGAAAGTTCGCAAGTGGCGCATGTTCCGTTCGGAATTAATGGCGAACATTTTTAACGGCGGCAGGTGAGAAGCGGAAAGTTTCGAAAGCCGTGCGGAAGCCTCTGGAAGCGGGGGAAGGCGGGGAGAAGCGATCGGTCGTCCTCCCTCGCCACCCCGAAGGGCTTTTGCCCACCCCTCCCCGCGGGGTTGCAACCGAAATTTCACTTTTCGCACGATCCGAGAAAGACGAATCAAAACCGGAAGGCCTCTTAAAACGTCTTTTGCATGTCTTACCAGGCGGCCGTGTCGCGAGCGAGCTTCCGGAAATCTTTTTCAACCCGGTCGAACCGAGTTTTCCATCTTTACCGCGGGCAACCTGAAAACCGTTCTGCCCACGTCCGTTCGGGCAGGGCAGTTTCGCAGTGATATGCGATTTTTCCAAATTTTGGAGGAGCTCCGAAGCTGCACTCGGTTGATTCCTCCATTCGACGTTTTTACCTTTGAACCCGAACGCGTTTTGGCATTCGTTCGGGGGAAATTCCACTGAAGCGCCCCATTTCCACCTCGGCGTTTCTCCGCTGCTTGAGGATATTAAAAATTAACGGATGAAAGACGAAATCCCCGGCGGAGACCCTAAGAAAAAAAATGAAAGGAGCGGACCATCCTCCGTGCCGTGTGACCACCCCCACGCAATCATCCCTTCCAGTTTCATCCATCGTTTTCTTTTTCCTTCGCTTTATCTCCCCTGGAGGACGAAACTCCTGGATTTGCGTGACGCACGTCCATAATTTCTTTTCTTCCAAAAGGCGAAATCTTCCCGTTCTCCTTTTTTATTTTTTTTTTTTTTCTCCTCTTAAACGAGATGCCAAGTGGATGATGATTAAGACGAAATAATTTACTTTTCCACGTTTTTGCCGTCTCTTACCCGGAGGAGGGTCCCCCGCTTTCTCCTGCCCCGACGCTTCCCAAAAAAAAAAAAAAAAAGTTCGAGATTCGCGCTTTGCTTGAGGGAAGGAAGGTGCGGCTCCATCGATCGCGGCGGAGGGAAATCGCAGACACTTTTTACGGGATCGTGATGCGGGAGGAAATTTCCCAACTCGAGAGGTGAGGAGTCGGAACAAAATTTACGAGCAATTAGCAGCAGATGCCGAGGGTAACCCGCCGACTGGAAAACACCTTCCGCCGTGCGGAGGAAGCCCAGGGAAAAGTCGGGAAAGGTTCATTACCCGAATCTGCTCGTTCGGGCAATTTACGGGCCATCAAACCGTGGGAGGAGCCGAACGGAAAGCCTCCGTCTTACCGTTCGCCCGGGGGTTTTTGGTTGTCCGCGATGCGAGCGACCCCGCTCTCCGATCGAAACCCGAAAGGGAAAATGCCGCAAATGGAAGCCGGAACGAGCAAAACGACGCGGATCCCGCCGGAAATGGTGCCGTCGCTGCGGTCCGTTTTCAAAACCCGGGACACGTGATTCGCGAACACGGGAAAAAGCCCGGTCCCGTCAAAAGCGAAAAAAAAAAAAAAAAAAAAAAACCTGTTCGGGGCACGAGAAAGCGGTTGGATGCCGCCCTCGAAAATAAGGGGTAGGGGGTGGGGGGCAGGGAGCACATGAGAAGTCATTTGTGTTGGGGAGACACCGAGATGAAAATCTTCGAAAAGCGGTTTTTTCGACCGAGGGCGAGGTGCGAGGGAAAGGGGGCGAACGAAAGAAAGAAATTAGGTGATAAATTGTCGTAAACCTCGTGAGGAGGGTTTGTCGTGGCAGAAGAAAGAAAAGGTTACGGGATTTAAAACGTCGAAAAACATTAGAAAAACTTGAAAATGCTTTATCCTCGTTGGTTAATTAAGTGAGCTGTCATCCGGTAGTCGTCTGGAGTGTGTAAGTAGCTATTCAGATTTTTTTTTTTTTTTTCCAGCGTTGCTTTGACACGGGGAGGGTTAATCAAGAAGTTGTGCTGCCGTTTGATTTATAGCCTCCTTTCGTGACGTGGAATAAAATGTTTTTTTGCAAAGGAAGAGAGAGAGAGAGAGAGAAAAGGAAGAGGAATCGGGCTCGAGATCGAATTTTCTTCATTATCCGAGTTCTTTGATAATTGCGATGTCTCGGCAAACCACCCTCGGATCGTGAGGAGGGGATGGCCCCGGGTGGGGGGAGGAAACGGAAAATTTTCGAACTCTCTCTTCATCCCTCGGGAAAAGTCGGTTTTCGGAATGCCGGGAAGAGAAAAAAGGGAAAAAGTTTTTAGGAAACCGCCTGACAAACGGACAGCTCATTTGGAAAGTTGCAACCGCAGGGGATTTTCCCTTCGACGAAAACGGATAAAAGGACCCCGCCCGTCTCTCTCCGAACCTAATCCGAAATCTGACAAAAACGGGATAATTATCCGGGGGGTAAATTTACAAGAGCGCCATTCGCGATTCTGCAACGTCTTTCGCGAGCTGAAAGAAGGCGAAACCGCGGTTTTCACGTTGGAGCCGGGGCGCTCTGCGCGGAGCCCCATCCGAAGAAGAGCGGGAAAAGAGGAAAAGCTTCCTTAAGATTTATGCTGCTGCCCCGGCGCTCGATGCACTGTGCGAATTCGAAATGACGAACCTTCTCCGCTTCCCGGATTTCCGACCGTGGATTTTTAATAATAATAATAATAATTTTACGCACGCACATCCCATAAACGGGGGGCTTACGGGGCATCCGGAGACGTGGATAAAAATTAAAGATGGAAGAGGCGCGGGCGACGTCAAGGGGGTGGATTGTCGAGCCCACGAACTGAATTGACGTTCCCGGGTAATAAAAGGAGTCCCGGTCCCTATCCTGTTTCTCCCCGTGGAGGAATTCAGCAAATAGTTGCCTTAAGGATGCGTTTTCCTTCATAATTCGAACGACTGTTTAATGTCGCTTTGTGAGGACGACGGCAAAGGATAATCTTCGGGACTTTTCCACCTTTTCCCCATTTGTTCGCCTCGGATTTTTATAAGGCGGTTTTTATATTTTCAACCGGTTTTAGGTTTTCGGAGCCTCCCCCCCCCCCCCCCCATCTCAATCGAAGCCCGTCTGGATTTGGATTCCTTTTTATTTTCGCTTTTTATTGTCGAGTACATGAAATTCGTCTGGAATTATCAATCGCATATTTATTTTTATTCCTCGGGTCTCCTCGTCGGCGGTCCGTCCGGTCGCGCGTTTCCGCTTCCCGCCGATTGTTGGTTCCCTCCCCCTTGGGGGCGTTCTCGCGGAAGCCGGGCGCGCGGCGCCGGAGGAAACGTCACGAAATTCGCGACGCGACCCGCATCCCGATGGAGCCGGGCAAAATCCGCACCCGGAAAATTTGCCCCGAGTGGAAGTGGCCGATGCGAAATCGTCCTCCGCCGCCGTGGTCGCAGACTCGTCCCGGCACGGTGGCTCGCGCCATCGGCGAAAATTCATCGCCGGTTCCGGGACTTTCCCCGTCCGCATCGGGGATGCGAAGGGTGCCTGCGCCGAGCATGCCAATCGGGTACTCCGATCTTAAAAGGCTTTACGTGTCTTAGATAAATAAGACAAATGTTGATGGGAAGGCGGCACGTAAACCGTTATCGTATAATTCGATTATTACAACGACCGAAGGAAGACCATTGTCCGCTCCTCTCGGCGGTCATCCATTTCTTTCGGCTGTTATTGGGACATCGAATTCTAATCCCGGCAACTGACACATTGGCAGTTAGATGGTTATCTAAAATTGAATCCAACGGCCTCCATTAAGGGGTACCTATCCGAAGGTACCCGCGCCGGGAAGAATAAAAAACTGCCGATTCACCAAAACTTTCGGATCAGATAAATTGAATTGTTTTCTTTTGCCACGGGATCGGGGAGGGAGACGAAGGTCCGAGTGCACGGTCGGGGGCATCGAAGGTCAGTGGCGTGGCCTCCGCCATCGGAGGGAGGGAGGAGCGACGGTCGCGAAGCGTTCCTCGAAAAACTCGGAATTCTTATCGCCCGGATAGCATCGCCACTCGAAAGATTATCCGGACGTCTTTGCTAATTGTAAAAATGGCGCCGGCATCATCTCGTCAGCGTTGAAATACGCTGCGCCAGGGCTTCGCGTGGATTGGAACGCGAGGGAGTTCCCTTAGGGGAAATTCCAAGAAGCGAATTTCGGCGTAGCGGAAAAATCGTGTTATTCCAGGAAAAAGGAAGGGGGTGTTTTGTTTCCGGGGAAAATTTAAAATCCATCGAAGGACCGCCGCAACAGCGCACCCTTCCGAGAATTTAATGTTTTAGGTGAGGGGCAGAGAAAGGGAAACGGTCAGGGCCCGTCGCGTTTGCGTTTTGGCAAAGTCACTTTCGGGGCCCTTTCCCCGCAACCCCGTTGCTTGCGCCCCCGCAGAAGCCGAGAATTTAAATCAGATCTATGGAAATGAGACAACCCGCGGGGGTGTAATTTTCCGATTGATCGCAATTTGAAATCCACTTGGAGCCCCCGGAAGAAGTTTTTTTTAAGGGAACGAACGATGAAGCTTCCCCCTGGCCTTTCGGTCTCTCCCCCACGATGATTTGTTGCCCGACCTCGGTTTGGTCTTCCCTTCTTCGGAAAATGGGGAAATCGAAAATCTTATTAGAATTTTCTTTTTTTTTTGGGTATGACAGATCATTTTTGTGAGAGAATTCGATCGCGGTGGAACAAAGGGAGAGGCGCTTGTCCGTGATGTCTGCATGATTTCCTGCGCGAATTCCCGGAAAAGAGAAAAAAAAAAAAAAAGGCCGCGAGAATTTTAATTTAGAAATCGGAAAATTCAATTTTTTAGAATTTTTTTATTCGGCGATCGACGAAGGCGTCCTCTGAT
>JAOWBB010007317.1:0-10251 GCA_028565995.1 Ricinus marginatus
GGGGGAGGGAGGAGGAGTCTTCGATCCCTCGACGCCGGCAGCGTTTTCGCGAGACTTCGCCGCATCGCGCATAAATATTCAAATCCGCCGAAAGTGCACAGATAGGAAAATTCCGCGTTCCTTTAAATTTTAGATGGCGAATCGACGTTCCCGAAGCCGGGACGAGGCAATCGCGGCTTCGGTCTCCTCGAAAATTGTTTTGCGTTCTACGGGAACGTTTCATTTATTTATTTATTTATTTTTGTTTTAAATTGGCCCAGGACATTATTCTTTCAGCCGACTGCGATGAAGTCCTCACGGGGGGAGGTTCGCCGTGCCTCCATTTATATTTTATCACCGGAGGCCCTTTGCTTCGCGAAATGGGAAACGAAAAATAGCCGTTTTTTTCCCTTTTTTTTTTTTTTTCCACGATGCTAAGAGAACGATGAATTGAAACAATAAATCATTATTCCTGACTGGGAATTGACGCATTTTGCGACTGGAAATTTCGAAAAAAAGACACAAATCAGGGGGAGTCTACCACTGATCCCGTCTTTTCGGCATTAACGCAACCCCCGCCAAAAAAAATTGTTTCGTATTCAGCCGCCATAAATCACGAAAAAAAAAAATTCCAATATTTAAGAGATCCTTTTACCCGACTAAATGCAATTATCATAATGATATATTTATTTTGGCTCGGAAAAATTAAGATTTTTCCTGGTCTAAAAGTGAATTTTTTTTTTTTTCCGGGGAGCAAATCCGGGAAATCTGAATCTTATTTGCCGCTGTTATTTGATGCCATCGCCACCGATTCGCTTTCCATCTTTTCCTTTCCTCCCCCCCCCCCCGCCCGTTTCGTGAATCCTGTCGAAAGCAATTGCTGTCACTTAGCCATCTGACAGATATCCATATCCGACACGAGAAACTGTTGTAACACCGGATGATGCAAGGATTTCAAAAGCAAATTTTAAAAATCGTATCCTTCACTCGGATAATTTTGTTATTTAGCCGCTTCGACGGATATCTTGACTGTCAAGCGCGGGGAATTTCTTCAGTTTTCCGATTGGGTCTCGGCCGCGATAAGAATTTATGAATGCAAGTAAATTGACGTGGATTTTCCGAAGAGTCTGCTCGCGTTTATCCCCATGCCAGGGTGTGCACGGACGCAAGATCATTCGATGGAAAGCGGTTGAAGTTTTTCCCAGCTCGCCTGAAATTCGAACAAGTGGACTTTACCTATTGGAACGGCGAATAATTTTATTTTATCTAATGAAATAACGCAATTGATTTCCATTCTCGCCTCGCTCTTCGTCCCCGGTGACGGCGCCGATGGACGGGATCTCCCGGGAAATTGGATTTGACGAAAATTTATTGCGGTGCGTAGCAAACCGGAGGAAAATCCGACCGGGAGACGAGTCCGAAGAACATCGTGCTTGCATTTCCGAACTGGATCGTCGATCGTGGAAGCAGATCGTCAAACGAACGCGATTTCGACCCCCGCCGTTTCATTTCGCATCACCAAGCACCCCCGGATTAAGAGGCGCACGAGGATTAGTTGAGTCACCCCGCGGGACACCTTCGGGAAAGTTTCCCCGCACCCCGCGAAATTCGGGGACCGATCTGCTCTGGAGCGGGCGACCGCGGAATTTTCTCCCGGCACGTTTCTCCTCCATTCCGGAAAAGCTCCGCAGCGTGGGAGACATCGTCCGCCGGAAATTTCCCCGGCTTTTGCCCGACTCCCGATTCTCGAGCATTCCGAAAAGCCGACGAAATCTGCACCCGAGGGGTTGCGGACCTTGAGCCTCGATCAAAGGGAAATTTTCTTTGTTTTTCGCGTTTCCCCGCGGAATAAAACGAGGAACCGGCGACCGCCCGCCAGGAGTCTCCTCTGGAAATTAACCGGGGAGACCCGCCACAGGATCGGGAAACGATTCGGAATCAGAAAACGGAAGTTTGTTACCGTCTTCCGGTTAAGTAGAGGGCGGCAACCGGAATCGCTTGCACTCGAGTGCCTCGCTGCAGATTCCGATAAACTCAGTGATCGGGGAATCTTTTTCCACGATTTTGCGCCCGCTGTCGTGAGACATCAGGCATGAAAGTAAGTAAAAATAAAAAAAAAAAAAATTTTTTTTTACTTGCTCAACATTTTTTCCAGCGATTTATTTTGCCTCATTTGGAAACTCGTTTCGAGGCAAATCGACCGTGCATTATTGCAACCATTTGCGTATATTGATCATTTGAAAAAGTTTTTTTTTTTTTTTTTTAATAAAAAGAATCCGAAGGAAAAATTGCGATTAGTCAGCACGGGGTGAAAACTCTGCGAGCGCCCTTGTTCTTTTCGGTTCCAACCCCCAGCTGCCACCCGTTTCGTAATTCAAATATCAAAGAGACAGTTTCTTTTCTCCACCCCCACGACCACAACAGGGCCTCGAGACTACCCGTTTCATGCCAAGCCACTTCGTCCGGTTCCGAGCCGCCGGCAGAGGCGCCCTACGCCGGTGCGCGAAATCGAGGACGGCCTCGGAACGGCGCCTTATTTTTCCCGTTTTCTTTCCCATACAATGGGGTAAAAGCGTCCCCGGAGAAAATTTTGGAAGTGCGAATTTCATTCGCCCGAACCGTTGACGTTTAAGGGACGAAGTGCGAAAAGAAAATAAAAAAAAAAAAAAAATCGAATTTCGAACAAGCGGCAACCGGCTGCAGCGGGATATCTCGCCACGGCCTCCCGCGATTACTTTCGGGTGCATGCGAAAACGGAAATTAAAGCAAGCGTTTTCCGCGGGAAAGGACGAAAAAGCAAAAGTCGATCGGATGCTCGCGAATATAATAAAGTAATAAAAAAAAAAAAAAAAAGAAAAAAACGGGGAAAAGCACATAAAATATGCCCGGAAAACTCATAAATATCGAACGGTGGAAAATTATTATGGAAAAAGTGCGTCGTGCTAAAGCTCCTTTTCCAAACCCAATTTCTAGTTTTCCTCTCGGTTATGCCCCCAAGCTTTCGCCGTGATCACGAGGAATATCCAAATCATCTGCAAATGTACAGCGTGCATTCTTTCGGGGTAGCCATCTTCCCAAAAACAGAGCTCTGGGCCGTTTCATTTCGAAATTACTTTTCCCGGCGTTCCGACTGATAACCAGACATTTTTCGAACCATCGCCGGGGCGCAATTTAAAAAGTTTTAAGAGCTTTTACCCCGATCCTTATTGGAAGTTTACTTTAACGTATTGTTTTGATGATTTTCATCGCACTTTTTTTTTTTCCAGAGGAAAAACGGATATCGGGGAACGCTTCATGATGGAAGGAATCCAAAATATTCAGAAAGGGAAATTATAAAAAAAAAAAAAAAAAAGTTTTCCAAATGAATTTTCTCTCGTCTGAATTGAAAAAAGGACTGGAGAAAAACAAAGAGGTGACAAGTTAGACGCGAGATAAGAAATCTGGATGGGAAAATAAGCTTCGAAAGAGGGATTAGCATGACTCTAAGCCTTTAAGTCCAGTCAAATAAAGCGATTTAGTTGGAAATTTTTTGGTTGACTTTTTAAGTATTGTTTGCAGCTCTTCGCAACCGGGGCAAGGCGGTGCCTCAAACGTGGGCCGCATAACTTTAAGGTACGTTCCCCGCTTTTTCCTTCCCCCCCCCCCCCCCGAACGAGAATTTTTCCGGATAAAAGCCTCAACTAAGCTCCTTTTCGCTTGAGACAAAGATCCACCACTGCTAAGCCGCTTTTACTGCCATTAACGAGATTATGATTCTGTCCTGCTGGAACCGTAATTTTATAAATTATTTTAAACGAAAAAATCCACGGCTTGAAACGTCAGAATTTCACTTTTGCCTGCCAGAATCGGCGAGGTCCGTTTTTGCACGTGCATGTGCAATTTGCACGTGCTTGGCCTTAAAAAAGGAAACCGGAAAAGTTCAATTGCAGGTACCACCGGCGATTTCAAACGAAAAGCATGCATTCCGACGTTGTTTACATTTGAATTTCGATTCGGATGCTGCCGCATTTATTTTAATGTCAGCGCGAAACAAGTGGAAACGCCGTCTCCGGCCCGGTTCCGCAGCGCCGACTGCCGCCGCTTCGGTGCAGGTTTCGGGGCCCGCGCACGCCGTTCGCATGCGACCGCAAAACCGCGGCGAACCCGTTTCCCGTTGGATTTCCGCGCTCCGTTTCCCTCGCAGAGAGCAAACAGCGATCGAGCCAAATTCGACCCATCTTCAGGTCTCGTACCTGATCGCGCTTCGGTCGAATCCGACGTCAGGAGCGAGGGCTTCCGTTGCGTCTCCCTGAGGCGAGGCCTCGAGTCACGACCGGTCGTTCGAAAAACGTTTGAGTGAACCATCGGGATACGGGCGAGGTACGTGAAGTTTTTGCCTCTGGAGAGAGGGAAGAGGACGAAAACGTCTCAGAAAATGGAAACATGTGGCCGTGGTATACGGTGGAAAATAAATTTAGGTGTCTGCATCGGTACGTGCCGCTTAGCCGAACGCTCCGGATACAAAACGTAACAAATAGGAGTAAAAAGCCTCAATTTTAGGATCAGGTTCCATTGTATTTATCCTGAGATTTAACCTCGGGGTCAAAATTAATGTCTAACTTTTGCTCCGACTGCGAATTCTAATAAAACCTCATTCAAACGGAAAGTGCGAGGAATTTTACATATAAAATGACTTTAATTACGTTATAAGGTTTTGTTTTGAAATATAATTTTTCAGAAATTCTTTCATCTGCTCGTTCTCATAAGGTTTGAGTGAAAACAGGTATGTTGTATGTTACCCCTCGTTCGGGGATTTGGGCTCTGGATAGCTTCAACTTTTATTAAACATATTTACATTTTCGACCCTCGCGAAAATATCAAGATTTTTCTTTATTAGAAATGATTCAAAATATCAATGATGTTGAAGCTTATGCGAATAATATTTAATTTTATATTTTTTTTTTTTTTTTTGCGTGAACTTAATGAAAAAAAATTTTACAGAACATGTCGAGAAACATCTCAGTTTCGAACCTCTATGGTTAATCCTGAACGAGATTCGTCGGGGAACGAGAAAATTTTCGTAGACGCATAAGACAGAAAGCTTCGACATGTATTTTATAAGTTGCCGGCGCTTTTGCATTAATTCGTGGCTAAAAAAGGCAGTTTCTCCCAGGCCCAGGCGCTTTTTATACATCAGAATTTTCAACCCCTGCAGACCACCGCCCCCCCGCCCACGGTGAATATTCATTAGTTTATTATTATTACTCCTTTTTTAAATTTTAAATTTGAAAATTTTCAATCAAAAGCATCATTATATCCGTCAATTTTCTCGGTGACACTGCCCCCCACGGAGCGGAAGGGTAACGGTCGAGCGAAAATGACAGAAATTCAACTCTCGGACGATCGAATCCCGTCTTCGATTTTCATAATTTTCTCGCTGATGGTTCGAGGTTCCCGCGGTTGTGGGGGGCGGGGGGGGAGGTGAGGGAAAAGAAAAAAGGGATTCCACTTTCGGGGGTCGTTAAACCCCTTGCCAGTGCCCTTAAATCTCGGAGGAGGATAGCATCCGTGGAAAAGCATTAGTTTTCTTAACCGTACGTGTCCGGATTCAGGCAAAACAGGCGGAAAATCACGGAATCATTAAGCAGCAGAGAAATGGCGAGGGGATTACTGTACGTGGGTGCCAAAGCGAAACTTAACGAATGGGAAATGTTATGCGACGGCGCGGTTACGTGAAAACCAACCTTTAATAAGGTTGAAAATCCGAATTTTTGAATTTTCTCTCCACCGGTCTCCCGTGATCCAATTCCACGGTGCGAAGCTTTTCCTTTTTTGCTTCTGCTTTTTTCGCGGGGTCCCGCAGGGGAAATTTCCCAGGCCCCCTCCGCAGGGCAAAATTCCCGGGGCCAGCGTGGAAATCACTCCCTCGGATTTGGCAGCAGAAGAAATGAATGAAAAACCGGCGGAGAGCAGCGCCTTTTTTTTTTTTTTTTTTTTTTTTTTTTTTTTTTTTTTTTATTTCTCTTTTTATATTTAAATTAAAATCATCGGTGTCAAACTCAATTTCGGATCCTGCATTGAGCGAACCTTCCGGTATGGAAAATTTTCAAATTCGCCTCCCAACGAGCGAAATCCGTTCCCGAAAGGCTTTTCCCATTTTCCGGAAGAGGCGGGAGGCATTTTAGGGCTTTGGCGCCATATTGTTTCCTCCCCCGGCATATTTCATTCATTTTCAGTGCAAAACTTGACATCGACATTGTTTTCGTGCTTCCGAGTCCTTCCCCATCGAGGGTGCATCAATCACGCTGATGCCGAAACTTCTCCTTCTGACTCTTCTGTCAGAAGAAACTTTCCCTGTTTTGGAGGATGTCATTTCGTATTCGTTCATTTCCCGATGATTTCCATGCCAAAAGTTTCAGCATCCTCGCTTCCCTTCTCGGGGGCAGCTTTTTTTTTTTTTTTTTTCCTCTCTCTCTCTCTCTCGAAACCGCAGCAGCTCAGCTCTGCCGAAGCAATCGACTTGCAGCGGACGTCGAAGCCGATTCGAGAAAAACTTCCTAATGAAAGAGAAAAGAAAAAAAAAAAAAAACCGAATTGAAAATTTGATTAAAGGAAATGGGCGGCAAAGAAAAAGTATTTTCCGCATGTTCGAGGTACGGAAAGGGGTTGAAAAGGGAAAAAGAACCTGACGAAAATAAATCTAAATTAAGAGAGAAGAGATCGCTCCAAGTGAATTGCGCAGCATCCTCCAACAAATCTTCGCAGCATTTGTAACTTCTTCGGCCGCTGTAAATTATTTTATGAAGGCTTGCTTTTCTTAATTGTAAAGTCTTCCCATCCGCTTGAAATTTATCTGCGCTTAAACTTCCGGCACGGATAACCCCCCCCCCCCTCGAAGACGTCCGACAGCCGCTGACGGCCGTAGGTGAAATGGAAAACTTATCCGATGCAGCGAGCAGAGTTTTCCGGGTCGAGCGTCGTCCTGCGGCTCGCCCAGTCGAACTGCCTAAAAAAAGAAAAATTTCTTTCCGCGATTTCCCCAAAGTCGAAATTTTTCACCGACGATCGGAAAATTCAAAAGCGGGCGTCGCAGGTTCGAGAAAATGCGAAAGCAGTTCCTGCCCGAATGGATCTCCGTTGGAGGGAAACAAATTTACGAGCCGGCAGCTTATCTGCTGCGCTTTCCCTTACGCGCTCCCCGTCGATGGCCTCTTTTTTACGGCGGTTTTCTTCCCCTCTCGGTCCGCGAATCCCGTTCGAGCTTCCATTTTCTGAAAAATGGGAATCAGCCCCAGGGCCGGATCACGGAATCGACTTGTTCCTTGCGTGCCATCGCGGAGGCTCCGAATCCCGCGGCGGCCCGACCAACCCGACTTTGCCTCCAGGACACGCTCAAAACGGATGACTTCCGCTCCGGGGACGGGAAAACCTGCCGCCCCCGTGGACACAGCTAAATGGTCCGCGGGCCCGACTCATTCCCTAAACGCGTTATTGTGCATACGGACCCGATTTTCTCGATTTTGATGTTCGAATAACCGAAAATCGAGCTTAATAATATGTAAAGTAAATAAATTATTGCATTTAAAGCTCGAATTCCCTAAAGAGATTTACTTCGGGGAGGCGCTTAAAATTATTGGGTCGCAAAAGAAAATAAAAGAAAAAAAAAAGGAAAAGATGCCGATTTTTTTAAGAGCCGAAGTTTTCACCGGGAAAACTCGAAATCCCGGCTTCCTCCTGATTCCTTTTCCTTGTGCCCCTCGGACATTTTATCGGGGTACTGAGTCCTGCTTATTTTGGCACGTCCCGAAGCGTTTTGCGAATAGCTGATCGGACGAAAAGTTTTCGGAAAGTTCAGGAAAGGGATGAAAAATCGGAATGCGGGAGAAGCCCCTCAGATTTTGAGTGGAAGACCCAAAAAGCCGCAATTTACGTTCACAATTATCTCATGCAACCCCCGACGCGAAGCTTCTTTTTCATTTGTATTATTATAAGTGTAGATGTTACCGCTGCCCCACGGCTCGGAATATGCGACCGAACTTCCCGCAAAATTGGTTCAGGCTTGATTTATCGCGAATGAAGATGAACTTGCAATGTTTGAAGTGAGGTCAAAATGACATAAAGTCTCTTAATTAAATTAATTCTGGGATTTAACTTGTACAGCGGATTCAATGGTTTGAAAATCACGAAATGATGTTCGCCGCTTTTCAATTGCAGTTAAAATGCAAACTGTAATAGTCCTTTTTGTGCGGCATTATTCAAATGGATCTCCTTTGTTCGGAACATTTTCCGGTGAAACAAAATGCAAATATAAATTCATTACGATCAAGTAACACTTAATAAACACCGATAAGTTTTCGTACCCCGAAATGCATTTGCTCTTGCCCGACCCGGTGCGGGATCCTTCGGTTTAGCCCGGCGAGTGTCACGGGTGAAATCGAGGCCCTCAACTTATTTTCCCGCTGCAGCAGCATCGGATCGCGGAACCAGTGGGTCGCAAAAATCGGGACTGGAGAGGCTTTCCTGCTGGAAAAGCGAGTAACATTGAGGAACTTGGCGTCGGACCCCTTGCCCGATGCAAAAGCGTTCCTTCTTCCGGAAAATCGCTTTGAACGCCTTATCGCTGACCTTAATGGCGAACGCGATGCGTGTATTCGGAGTTGAGCCCTCCGAACGTTAATTCCCGCGTTCGAAATATTTGATTTTTTCTTTTGCATTGCCAATTAAATGAAATCGAAATTTAAAAAAGAAAGAAACAATCCATGAAACAATAAATTAATTACTGGCGTTTAATGTTGTTTGGAGGCGGTCGATAATTATTAATGTTTTCATTTAACTTAGAGCATAAATTGTTACATCGAAAGATAACGAGCTAATAATATTTGAATGTGCAAAAGAAGGAAAGGAAACTACAAAATTCTCGATTTAACTTCGTGCTGCAACAATCGCAAAGTTTTATAATCCGTCTTTGCTTGCAAAATGTAAAAATTATGAAAATTTGAAACTTGCAAAATGCCGAAAAATACATGAATAGATTAATAAATAAATCGAACGTAATAAGCTTTATATATATTTTCTTTTTTAAATAATAAAGTTAAACTGCATTACTGATAAGTTTTGCTCAAGCAAATAGTTTAAATAACCCCGATAATATAGGGAAAGACTTTTCTTTTATTTTCTTCCAACTTCTAATCAAGCAAATATATATATATATTTTTCTAAGAAACTTTTTGTCTGATAGTTAAAGTCCATTTTTTTTTTTTTTAGGTGAGTGCCGTCACAGCTGGAAGAAGGAAAATGATTAATTCGCTAAAACTTGTAAGCAAAAGAATAAAACACGCAAAAAGAAAACTTCGAAGAATATGAAAACCGAAAAAAAAAACATATATATATATATATATATCATTTGGATTCCAGTCTTGTGCAGAGCAAAATAAATTTTCTGAAATAATGACTTGAGAAAATTTTGACATTTTTTTCAATTAAAAGACTAATCAGAAGGAGAAAAAAAATTTAGTTAAAAACATCCTGGAAAGTTTTGATGTAGGTGAGACAAATTCAATGTCCTCGGCAATGGAGCAATATTAATTACACCGCCGTTCAAAGAGAAGTATGTATATATATATATATATAAATTTTCTTTTGTGCGTGTTTCCTTAGGAAAGAGGAGGGATATCTTGCAAATGTAAACAAAGAGAAACTTTATCCTAAAGTTTTATAACCGCCTTTTTGTGCCAGCGTTCAATGCAAATCGAATCTCTCTGGATCAAATCTTCATTTTTATGCATTTGATTTAGATCAACATCTGATTTATAGCCGAGACGTGCGTTTTCCACATTTCCGCTTTACGAGTATGCCCCGGGTTTTTTTCTTTTTTTTTTTTTTTTACATATATATATATTAAATATTTAAATTGATAAAAAGAAACAACGCGTATGATGTATGATTCTCCATTTCGGTCGGATAATTGTATCGTATTAGGATAAAAGCAGAAAAAAAAAGAAGAAAAGTCTCGCTGTCTGTTTCCCATTTCCGAAAACGCCTGTTTCCTGTGGATGCTGCGGGGAATTAGATTTATTGTAATGAAAAGAAAATTTTCCAAGTTAGAGGAAAAATTTAATATCATCTTTTTTTGGGGGGGGGGGGGAGGCGCACGAGGAGAGAGCGGTCCCCCGCCACATTTCCATTAAAACTAAAAGTATGTGGATTCCTTCTCTTTTCCCTTTTTTTTTTGGGGGGGGGGGGGGGGGGGGGGGGGGGGGGGGGGGGGGGGGGGGGGGGGGGGGGGGGGGGGGG
>JAOWBB010007319.1:0-10235 GCA_028565995.1 Ricinus marginatus
TGTGCAGAAGATTGTGTTGCAGTACAGTTTGGTCTCTGCCTTTTCGAGAACGGTTTGTGGGATGGCACTTGCAGTTAAGAGTCGTTCGGTTGCAAGAACGAGTTCTTGTTGTACTATCTTATTATCATTATCATTATTATTATTATTCCGAATAAAAACATTCACGACAAAATGAATTATCTATAATATGCAACAATAATGTAGAAACTAAATTATTATTCTCATATAGGTGCATAATACTAATTTTGACAATGATATTTTTCTTTCACTTTTTCATCACTACGTGACAAATCCCCCCTCACGACGTTACTATAATATTGCACTGAGATGTAGAAAAATTTTGACAACCTTGACAAACGCACAGGCAAAAACAACGTTGAACGATTTCAATCTCTTTTTACAATTTTTTTAACAAAAAAGAATGTATTTAATTCTGGGAGACAATTTTGATAACTGAATACGATTTAAAATTATATTGAACGGTAGCACCTTACACAATAACTATTTCTGTAACTTCGAAAATATCATCCAAATCTGAAAGTTTAACAAACTTTGAGAAAATGAGCAGACGACTCTAATTAAAAATTATAAAACAAATTATCTTCATTTGAAATATTCTAATTTCAATGTCCATTAAAGTAATTTAACATTATGTGATCTATGGCGACGGAGTTAAAAAAATATTTGAATTAGCAAGAATATGAATGGCGGATCTTTTAAAAAAGGTAAAATTCAGGTGGAATGAAAAAGGATTCTATTAGTAAGGTAAACATGAAGAGGCATCAAAAAAGATGAGAAAGAATTTTCTTTAAAATATGCATTTGACTAAAAAAAAATTAAATTCGATTTATCGAAATGAAAACGTCAGCGAAGGAGGAGTTTTCAAAACTGAAAAAATAACCATTAATGCAATTTCAAAAATTATAGCGATAATAATTCAAATCATATTTAACTGTATTAAGATCTGCAAGGTATTATTCAAAGGAGCATATTCGGTCAAAGCTGATGGTGCTGAAGTGAAGGCAACTTTGAAAATGCATTATAGGCAAACAACATTAATTAGGTTACAAGGAACAGACAAATTTTGGACAGGTATATACATAGCAGGATGTAAACTAGGAAACTTAAAGTTCAATATGTGTGTGTATTTATATGATGAAGATTAAAAAAGGGACAATTCGAGCAATTAATTCAGTGAGGAAAATGAATGAGAGGAGCAGTTGCTTTCCACATTAAAAAGATAACAAAATCTTGCTAAAGAACTTCATACCGCGCTTTTGCAGAAAACCTCTAACATCGAAGCACTAAAAATAGCAGATATGTTTACGTAAAACGCAAACGCCAATTTTATACAATTCAATTGAAAGCCAAAATCCCAACAAAAAAAAATGTCAATTTTATTAATTTAGATTAACAGTAATTTTGACATAAAAAACGTCCCTAAAGTGCTAAGAAGATATGGATGTACATTTTTTTATAAAATTTTGCATTATAATGATGAAAACTCATCCAAACTACTATTAAAATAAGTTTCATGAAAAAAAATTTTTTAATTGATACGTACGTATCCCTATGAATCAAGCCATTCCTATTATTTCTGCTCTTTCAAAGGTTTTTATGTACATAATTATTAGTTTATAAAGCTTCGTAAATATCATCATTTAACACATTAAACATTCAGATGACTTGGTCATAAGCAAGTATTACGCGCTAGAATTTTTTAGGTTAACGAAATTAATATTAAATATTTTTTAATAAGATATATTACATAAAGCAATAAATTAGTGATAAATCACTGCTTTAGAAGCATTTGGTGATAATGTACAAATCGTTCAAATTCATTTAATAAATTTTTTCTGGTTACTATCATATACGTATATCGACACCAAATTGTATTATCCAAATACTTTTAAATCTAAAATATAAAAAAAATTGCAAAGGGTCAATTAAGGCAAGGAAAAACAAAGTATTTTTCCCATCGAAAAATATTCTAATATGTATAACGGTTTATCAAACATATTTCGTTTTCCAAAAGAAAAGAGGAATGCATTAACAGCGAACCGCTCAATATTAAATCATACTTTTATGGTACTCTATTTTGGCATGATTATAAACGAAATTCGATATAATTCAAATAATCATCGCGTTTTCGGAGGAGAAATCGAATAAAAGCTTTTGTCAAGTCTGATCACATTTCCCAATATTTCAATCAAATAATTTTTTCCCGCATTCGACGGTTAATTTATCGGTAATTAATAAATCGATGTATGTCCTCTCAAAATTGCTTTTCATCATAAAAATTACGGATCTTCAGATGGAAAACAGAGAAAAATCTCTTTGCATTAATAACATTTTCAGTTGTTGGCATACAAAACGGAATCGATTATCGCGATCTCAAGCTATAAATAATTGAAAGATCGTTACAATCGTCAAGAGTAACTGGAAAGCACAAGTTGCTTGAGATATTTTACGGTATTGTTTCTTTGTTTTGCCATAAACAGGTATTCCCCTATATTGGTCATTACATTACCCACCAATTAGTATACAAAGGCGCGAATTTACATTACGGCAGAAATACCGTTCGTCATTAACATGTTCCGCGACAAAACCTAGAACGAATTTAAAAAAAAAAAAGAAATATGCAGTTCGAAATTTTAACTTCAAATAATCCAAGAGTTGAGCTTCAGAGAGCACTGCGAGAGCACTAATCTTACAAATGAAATATAAATATTTATTTATCGTTCACTGCCAGAGATAAAAAATTTATTTCTACAAAAAATAATTTCTTTGACAGAATAAATTGGATACATAAGTTTTTCAATTATCAATTTTTCAGTCACAAAATGATTTGTGGACGTTCTGTATTTACACATTGGCAAAAAAGGAGAAAATACATAAAAAATAATGAATTTTCGGAAAGCGGCTTCCGATCATAAGATTTAAGCTGCAACCCAAAATTTTTTACCAAAATTTGAAACATTTCCGAATATTCGCAAAACTTGAAAAGAAACACGAGAAAGGACAAAAATATATCTTGAGGGAAGCTACCTTCTCATGGCTCGATGATCAACAAACTCAGAGGAATTTGAAGCTTATAATTATTAAAGATACGATAAATTATAATGAAAAAAAAATTATATATAAGATATACAATTATAAAAATATATAAGATATAAAAAGAATTTATATATAAGATACTTATAATTATTAAAGATAAAGATAAATTATAAATATTAAGATATATAAAGATTTCTATAAAAATATTTTCAATCGTACAAAGTCAAACTTCTTTTCTTTTTTGCATCTCAAAATTTCTATATAAAATTGCCCACTAAATCTCATTATTACAAAGACGGTATGTTAGTAAACGTAGATTTTTACAAATTTTTAAATCAAAAAATTAAAAGATTTTTACAAATTAAGAGTCCATTATATTTTACGTTAAAACTTGATGGAAGGAAAAAGGTTGTCTTCTGTGATGAAATAAACCCCTTAACAATCACAATTTTAATGTGGAGCATCCGGGAACGCTGGGATTTGTATATATTATTATTATTATTATTATTGTTATATACTTAAAAGCGTTTCTCACGTCCGATACAATCGCACATAGTGTAAAATACCAGGTACACGAGAATCCTGACTGCGATGTTGCCAAATGATGAGTAACGGTAAATTGGTAATGTGCCATTTTATTACGGATAGAAAGGTATCAAGCCACTTTTTCTCATCAATATTCTAAAAGTATTACAACGATCAATCTCTCTTTTTTTTTCATTTAATACATCAAGATTGTGAATGATACTTTATTAAATGACTCTTCAATGTCACTATTTCGACAACACAATACCTTATTTTAATAAATATTTTGAGCGTGAAACCAAAAATTCGAATATTGATCACACTTTTACGCGTCTTCCTGCCAAAAAGTTTAGCTATTAAAAAAATATTATTTAATTTATTGCTAAGCTTTATCTTACTGAATTTCAAGATAAATCCCGATTCCCTCCCTTTTCCTTACATAAACCTAAAAAAGATAGTTTATAATCACTATAAAAGTAAATCGAATTTTAAAAAAAACTGGAATCATTTCTTCAATGTTTGAGATTTAATATAACCTAATATCGAATGTTAGAAATTATGCAATACGTATGAATAAACAATACCTTATCTATACAGTAAATATGTTTTCGTATGTAAATGTATATAACATTCATTTCATTATTTTCTAAAAGCGAATGTTGAAATATATTGATAATGAAGCTAATTAAGTTTCACTTTACATACATATAGTTTTTTTACTTCAGCATGTATCCAAATCTTTACACAATATCTCTTTCGGTGCTTTATTATACATTCAAGAGAATGTTAAAATAATGCATGCATTTTTTTTCTTTTTTAATGAATGAAGAAAATTGAAATATATTCAAATCTACAACTTAAAATTCTTAATATAAATTTTACAAAAAAAATTAAAGATTCGCATCTTCTTATAAATATTTTCAGTCAAAAATAAAGTTTTTACAGGTTTCGATTTTAGTGTTATTAACTTGTAAGATTTTTTTTCACGGATTTAAGTGAAACCCAATTTTGAACACGTTAGTTACTTTAATTTTTATTTTACAGCAAACAATTATAACTAAAATGGAGAAACAAGAAAAAAATTATTTAAGAGTGTATTCTTATTAATTAAGTCAAACAGAAATTTCACTCTCAGGCTTAAAGTAGGATTTGATATTATGCTCTTCTGAGGCTGCAAAAAGTCCACCATTCCATAGCCCGACTATGCTGCGGTGTATTTTGATTCTGTAGAGCGACGGGCGACCACTACGCGAAAACAGGCTCAAGGGAGCCTATTTTCGCTTTAGCTTCCAAATTCTGAACCTTTTTCAAAATTTTCTCAAAAGTTTCTTTTATTTTTTTTTTGCAGCATATCACCTTTCAACCCTTAATCGCAGTTTTCGCTTGACTTTCCCAGTGATCATCAAAACCGGCAAATTTTTCGCGATTTGCATGGCGACGGCGACTTGCATTAAAACAATTTCCAAGACGAGCGAGATTCTGAAAAAGTGAACTTAATCGCTTTTGCACCTTTGCCGCACTCGACCTGGAAACCGCTAACATTTTACAACAAGATTTTTCATGCTACCTTACATTTTAAATGATATTTGGAAATCTCAAATGCCGTAAATGGTATGGCATGGCTGTACCATTTGAAAGTAATAGGAAATATGAAAAACCGAAAAATTTGAAAAAAAAAAAAAATTTGACTCGCAATGAGCTATTATTTTTATTGTCATCAACACCGTCAAAAGATTTAAAAATTTTCCCCCTTTAATGTCTCTTGCAAATTGTATATAATAAAGTGAGGCTTTCAGAAAATTGATCTACTGGGTTTGGCAAATATTAATAATTACAAGTGTTAACATCTTAAATCTCAGTTATCCGGAAGACTTAAATAAACCAAGACAATCTAAAAATATAGGATAATATGCGAGCTTACATGGCATGGCCATCATTACGCCGATTATTATAAATCTTTCGCAACAAAAAAAAAATATCAGCGATATTTAAAGCTTTAAAGCCCACTCTCAAAAATCCGCAGGCTTTAATTATTGTTGTTCGTACATTTCAAAATGAAAACTTAAACATGCAATACGGAAAATGTCTAAAAAAAAGTTGGTTGTTTATAAAGTGATGAACGAACAGATGCGATAGCTTTGACATTATCTATCTAATATCTCCAATACCAATCAAAAACTTAGTTGATACAAAGTTGACATCGTCATATAGAAAATCAATTGAATTTTTTTAATTTTTAATTAGTTAATAACATATTTAAACTATTGAGTAAACTACGTTAGAAAAATAAGAAAAAAAGGAGCACAAGAACGATCAAAATAAACGGCTATAAAAACTGAATCTTAATTTCCTTCTTTTTTAATCTTTATATCTCATTCTTGAAAGATCTGGAAGTTTTATTTTAATAATAGCAATTCAGATTAGCGCTTTTTAAAAATCATCTCTCTAATGGTTCTAATAATGCAATTCGTTTTAATTGCTCTTCTCTTTTCTGTAAGTAACAAGAAAAACAAAATCGTTGATTTTTAAAAAAAAATTAAAATGAAATAAAGTTGAAATATAATTTTCTGTGCAATGAAAATCTTTCTTTAATATCGGAAATTCAAATAGTGGTTCCCTTTTCCCGGTTGGAGGGTAATGTCGTTTAAAAGCGCCGAAAGAATGCTCGGATTACATTAAACCGAGATCTCAATTAACTAAAAAGCGATTTTCACGTGGACACGTGCTAATGGCAACACGATGTATCCTAACCCATTTTATCGTATTAGAGGCATAGTTTTTTGATGTGTTCACGATCGTGTTTCTTTTACACATGCATATATAAATATGTATTACTCTTATTAACAAAAAGGATTCGGAGTTGCATGGATCTCCGACTCGGTTCCGAATCCCGTTGGAGGCAAAAAAATTTCCTCTTTTTGAACTCGAATTATTAATTGCGGTCCTAAATCTCATTGTTAAATATCATTTTGCTTTACATAACAACCATCTTTATTTCCTAAATCAGTTGTTTTACCTCCTATCTAATAAGCAGTAAATAAATATTTGATCTAAAAGCGTATAGTTATCATCTGACACCAGATCCATCAATTTTTGGGGTTTTTACCTCAGTTGTCTGGTAATTTACATGAAATGTGTTTACAATGAACGCAAGACAAAATTTTATTCAATATGTTTCGAACACTGTCACAAAAACAGTAGCTATAAAGCGATAATAATATTAAAAATAAGCGACAGAAATCTTTCCATCGTTACCATTATCATTTGAGTCGTTTAAAATTTTTCAAATTGTTTTGAACTATACCGAAAAAACGTTTAAACAAATTTATATTTTACGCATATGTTTGATCAAGGTTTAAGATTTCTTTCTTAGAAGAAAAAGTAGTAGAAATTGGGATGATCAGTAAAAAGTTAATCTCGAGTAAATCTTGAGAGAGTTTTTAAGAGGCGAGCGGGAAAAATATAAGTAAAAGACGGCTATTAACTAAATCTAAATCACGGGCGAAGATGACAGAGCAAATATATATCATGTTTCACTCCAATATTTCTAATTATGCTATAATAAAGAAAATAGGAATTCACAATGAAAAATTAGTATTTCTACAAATGTGTTGCATATAATATACAAAATTTCCTACAAATGTATTGTACATGTTATTTTACAGGAAAATAGAAAAAAATGGGACATTACCTTAGCATAATGTATGTGAACGCACAATTCTGAAATCCTTTTTTTTTACTTCACTATGGCTCTAATTTAAAAAATAAAAAGCTTATATATATATACATAAATATGTATATACATAAATATATTTATAAATTACATTATTTTTCCTGCACAGAAGACTTCATATTTAACTGATTATGGTAATTTGAAATTTAAAAATAAAATATCTGAGAATTTAGAAATAAATTTATTTATTTATTAACTTTTTTATTTAAAAGTCAACGCAATCGGATGTAAGTGGAACAAAGAATTATAATAATAGTGATTATCATGAATCTGCATTACTATAGGCCTTTCGGTTTTCCCAACCGAACATACAAGTTTTCAAGCAATCCAAGTGTAAATCTCACATTCTAAACGTGATGTCTGAGACCTTGGACAAGGAAGAACTGCAAGAGATAGGATGCCAACATCCCATATAAAATTCATTATATTTTATTAATTAAGAAACGTGAAAGGGATCACGATGCAGTGAAGATCAATGATCAGCGATGGATTTTCCTCTCCCAAAAAATTTTCTCTTCCCCTCCCTTTCCTGCAAAAAAGGAAAATCCATCTCAAGAATACCTATACCAAAGATTGAATGAATGAAAATAAAATTTCTTGAGGTTGTGCCATGACATTTCACAAGCCAAAATGCGATGCTGGTGTTTTCCACCAGTTCAGAGTTTGAAACGAGTATTAAAAAAAAACTATAAGAGTTGGATAATCATGATGTTCTTTATTTATTAATGTTAAAAGAGAAAGGAAAGGTTACAAATTTTTTATTTTTATCATATGCCAAAATGACAAACCGATCTTTTTTAATGAATACATTTTCTAAAAACTAACAGACCTGAAATTCATACGCCTGAATGCCCTCATTGAAAAATAACATGTATAGTCACGTGGAAGATACATGCATAATTCAGTATATTCATTAAATCCATATAATTTTAAATCTATTCGCACGATTTTTGTTAAAGATTTTATGTTTCATGTATCTCAAAATAAAAATATAAGCTCCGTAAAATATTTGAAATTCGGTTCGATAGCAATAATAATAATTTATTATTAATTATAACAACCATATTTAATAATATTATAGTAATATATCATTTGTATTTATTAATATTATATTAATACTAACAAAAATATGAAATATTTTATAATAAGGTAATAATTGTAATAATAATAATGTTTTTTGAAATCTAATTGTATTAATAATCAGTATTTCATAGTTTTAATTCATCCATAACATGAATATGTTTATGTAACATATGAACCTACGAAAAAAAAATACAGAATCTTCACTAAGGACAAGAAAGTATATATGCATATATATATATATATATATTTGAATCAAAAATTTTCTTCAAACCGTTATTTTTGCTATTAATACTGATAAAAGACATTTTGTTGGATAAAAAATTATCTCGCTGATGTAAGTTTGAGATAAAAGATGGAGAAAATATTTTTTTAAAAAGATAAAAATATGAGCAACTTTTGAACATGCTTCGTTACGGCTCGCGGATTCCTGAAAACTATAATAATAGCGTCTTTCTACAGAAAGGCAAAAGGAGCACTGAATGAAACAATTGAATTTTCGTGTTCGTTTCTTTGACATACAAAAAAAAAATGAATTTTTACATTTCACAGACAAAGCAAATAACTAAAATCATTCATACCGCGTATGGTCAAAGTTTTGAGACAACTTATAAGCATTAAAAATAACATTTTCAAATGCCAAAAGAATCAAAAAAAAAATATGTTTATCAACCAAAAAAAAAATGGAAATTAATATTTGGGAGCAGAGGAAAAAAATTTTAGTTCAAAATTTCGAAGCTTACACGGAAAAAAATCTGGTGGTCCAGGTATCGTATCGATATCAAATTTTAATAATCCGTTAATTATATAGAAAAAAATTCAACTTAAAAACTAAAAATAAACATTTGACATGTAACTTATAAGATTTTACATCACAACTGGATAATATTTCTCGCTGAAATTAGCTACACAGAGAGATGCATAATATCTAGTTTCTCTTCGGCAAATATTTATTGAGCCTAAGATAAATATCGTTTTTAACGTACAGCAGTAAGACTTATCAAAGAGGGCCTCTTAAACAAGAACACTGTTTTCTTTTTTCGTCTTTATGACCAAACAAATACTTGCACACAATATATACATTTAAATGAGAACAGAAATAGTATAATAATTGTAGCACACTTGAATTGAGCACAATCATAGTAGTAGGTATATATTTGCCGGGGAAGGTTTTATGTAACGGTACTTAAACATTCTTTGTCTAAATTTAATACAAAATTTTCTGAGATATTTTTCATTCTTCAAAACCAGTTCCTGAACGTATTGTTTGAGACTATTGACTGTCAAGGAATTTTTAAGTTCTACACATGGAAGCAAAAGACTGGATTGGACTCGGTTAAAAGAACTTTATTCCCAATTTATCTGAAAGCAATTGCTGCCAACACTCATTAAAAGAAAGTTAAACAATTTCCTTGTACACGAATGCAACAAATGGTAGAAATTATTCGAGTGACGGGTTAATATTCGATTTTAATAATTTGACTAAGCAAAACGAACGAAAATAACATAAGCACTTTATCCATGTAATTAATTTAAAGTATAATAAAAGATAAACAAGGTTATAATTTAGATTTTAATACAAAACGGAAATTTAAATATTCACTTCCAAAAATTTTCATTATAATTTTAAAAATAAAGTAAAAAATTTAAGAAGCTTAAGAGATTGGTTATAAATACATTAATAAATGTGTATACATATTTTAAAACATCTTCGTTAATATACTAAAACTTTATTATAAGCTTAAAATATCATATTTTCATAGCACAACATGATTAATGAATATTATGTATTATTAATTGGATTTAAAAGAATTTAAAAATTAAAAAGTTTTTGCAATTA
>JAOWBB010007320.1:0-10233 GCA_028565995.1 Ricinus marginatus
GCCAAACATTTTACCCCCCCCCCCCCCGATCGAGTCCGGTCATCGGTTTCCTGCGCGAGAGGAACTGAAACCGATTTCAGCCGAACACTTTCAGACGTTGGCTTCCGCTTTTTCGATGGGATCGCATCCCGTACGGAATCCCAGATCCGGGGTAACTCTTTCCCGGTTTCCGGTGGAAGAAAGCGCTCCTGCAATTATATAAAACGGCGTCGAGAAAAATATTCAACTTTTCTTAAAGCTGAGTTTTCTGCCGCGCGCGCCACCTCCCTCCCCCCCCCCCCCACAATCCTGAAACATTTTCATTTCCTTCTCGGTTGAAAAATGTCCCCGACTCAGCGATTTCCGGAGCGCGGAATCCGAGGAAAAGCCTTTTCTCATTATTTTTGTCGTAAGTGGAAGCTTTTCGTATTTTTCGTCCTCTCATTTACTCGTTCTCATGGGGAAAGGGAGCAGTGAAAATCTGCAGCCGGGCTCGGTCGTTCCCAGAGGGGTCGAATCTCGGAGGCTGCAACCGCTTCGAACGGACGCCGCGATTGTGACCTGCGGCGCTTTTGACGATCTCGAAGGCTGCTGCAAAATCCGCGTGAAACTTTTCCGATAGCTGCTAAGTTCCGGCGATGAAATCGTTTGGGGTATTTTTCACCCTTTTTCGAAACAGTCGACGCTCCCGATCCCGCTTCCATTTTTTAAGGCGGCGGCAGCAGCGGTAATTGAGCTTTATAATGGAAATTAAAAGCGTTGTAATCCATTTTGCCGCCCAGAAGCTCGGATCATCTTGTCTTGCCGCAAATCTCTCGCCTTCTGCATCCTTCTTAATCGTCTTGGTGATCTTTTCAAATTGTTCGTGTCATGTCGAAATGCGCATTTTTAAATGGCTTCCTTCGGGGTTTTAAGCTAATGCTGAATTTTTCTCAGGTTTCATTCCCGGGGATGCGCGCAAACCCTCGCGGGATGTGCAAGATGATTTCGGGGTTTGACGATGAATGAAGTTCCCCCGTTGGAAAATTGATTTTCCCCGAATGTTTCGCAATTTACGAGGTCCTTAAGGTATCAAGCGGCTCGGTTTCCACCCCGGTTTCTCTTCCTGCGGGGTGCGCGACAGGAAACGGCAAATTTCGCGATGTGCCTCCTCGCTGCGATTGCAGGTTCACCGCCATCGTTGATTGATGATTTTCGTTCCTCGAGTCACCGCGCAGATTTCGGTTTTGCTTTCTCGCGGAAAACGTCAGCGAATCCGGAATTAATTCATTTTGCGCGTGTTTCGCAGCAGACATTCTCGCTCCGTTTGAGATGTGGCGTTCCGGGCAGAATTCGATAGGTGGAACGGAGTGCAGAGAGGTCTTGTGCTCTTCCGTAAGGGAACAATTGAAGATTTATTAGTTTTTTTTTTTTTTTTGCATGGAATGATATATTTTCCTAATGAAATGGTTTTTCCTCCCTCAGAGGAAACTTTTCTTATAAATAACGTTTGAAAGTAAAGGTTTTCGACAATGCGCGTCTCCAAATATCCTTCGCAAACACGCAGCAGTAAATCACGGGAGCTGTGGGTTCCGCCGGTTGCTGCTGCACCCCTTCCGGCAAAGCGAGGATTCGATCACCGAAACTTCGATAAGAAGATTTCCGTGCACCGCCGCGAAGACGGATTTATCGGAACACCGTGTCCGTCAGGTTCGTGGCATCAGATAATAGAATATTTTCATTGCTTTATTCAGTTTTTTGAATTTTAAAAACAGCATTCGATTTCCAGGCTGCTGTTGGATTGTTATTATTATTATTTTTTTTTTTTTAAGTGCGATAACAACTTACGAGAAGTGCTCAGTCGTCTCGGAGACCCGGAGGAATCCTGGATTTTTACTGGATCCCGGAAAATTGTCGATTCCTCCTTTTTTTTTTTTATTCTTTGAATTATTTTACATCGGTTCACCATTTGAATTGAATATATAATGATCTAATTAGTTCTGAGCAGCAAGCGCTTAACCTTTTTAGGATTTTTCTGCCATTAAAGTCGTCTCCATTTTATTTGTTGAAGAAGTTCGCCCGGAAATATATATTATCGCCGAACCGGAAGCTTCGGTGGAAACAACGGGAGAATGAAAAAATAACGAACCGTGGCGTAGAAAGATAAAAAAAAAAAAAAAAAAAAAAAGCCCAGAGAATTGCTTCCCTTTGTGCGCGGCAAATTTTTCCCTTCTTTGCCGCTATGACTTGAAAAAAAAAAAATAAATTTGCTAGAAATTTCGTTCGGGGGTGGGAGAAAGGCTTCAACCCTCTCAACCCACCCGCTCCCTCCCCCCGGGGGGGGGAAAAGAAGCGTATTCCTAGGAGCTTTTTTTCGAGTCCGAAGCTCCTCCGTCCGGCTGTAAGCTCGGCAGCAAAGGGAAAACGCCGTTGAGGGAGTCGCCTTTGAACCTTCCCTTAGGAATTCGACTCTTCTGCTGCTGCCGCTGCTGCTCCTTGCTGTTTTTGTCCGGAATTCTTTCACCTTATGATTGCCCAACGACCGACCTTTGCCGAGGCAAAATGAAATTAATATATAAGCTTGCTATCCGGGAATAAATTTTCAGAGACAGTGCCGGTGTCCGTAAACAATTAATTTGGCGCGAAGGGAAAAACGTTTTCCCGCTTTTCTTCAGTTCCGGCCCGTGGAAATTGCACTTTATCTCAGGTTAAGATGGGAAAAGTCCTTTTTTCTTCCTTTATTTCCATCGAGGCACGGTTTTTATCTGCTTTTCACACTTCATTTTCCTCCTTTCCCGTTTTGAAGCTCTCCCCGCTGCCAGTTTCCTTTCGGTTCCAGCAGGCAGCCAACTTTTGAATCGCCGGGTCGATTTCCGTCGTCGATCGGCGATCGGCAACGTTTACGGGCGGAGCTCGCGGATTTCGAGAAGTATCAAAAGTGAAATATGCGACGTCCCGGATAGAATTTTCCCGCATCCGTTTTCCGCTGACTTTTGCGGCGGGGTTTCTTCCGAATCGAGCGAATCAGAAAATTTTCATTTTCGCCACGGACGAAAAAATTTCCCCTTCCGCTCCGGGACCGTCTCGTGCGACTTTTTGCCGTTCTCGCGCGCAAAAAATAATTCCCGTCTACCCGGAGGTAACCTAACCTCCGGTAAAATTTTAATCGTTTAAAGATTCTCCGGTTTTAAGATCGACCGCGGTTCTCTTTCGGTGCCGGCGGAGCGCAAAACTCGAAAATTCCTTTCCTGTCGGCGGAAAAACAAAAAAAAAATCACAAAAAAAACCTTTCGTGATCTCCGACGGAAGGCGCTTTTTTCATTTTGCCGCCGATTCCGCACAAGTCACCCGCGGACGAAAGAAAATGCAAACGATATTTGTTAACGGGGGAATTTTTTCTTTGCAGGAGCTTTCCCGGAGGGAAAAATGGAGGCCTTCAAGTACGCCGGAGCCCTTCTGACGATTTGTCTTCTCGCGCAAGGTAAGGTCGATCCGGAAACGGATTTCAGGTACGTGGGAAAGGATTGAAACTAGCGAACGTGGCGGCTGACCGATGTTTTTGCAGTTGGAACGATTTCCCAAAAAGCGCTATTCAAAAAGACTCGGAGCCGCCGTCTTCCCCGGTTGGGTTAGGTTTTCGAGATCGTTTCCTGACGAACCTGAGATTTTTAGGAGTTTCGGCGGCGACGGGAAACGCGAAAGCGTTCTGCGCTCCGAACGCCCGTTTAAACCCATTCTTCGCCGGCGCTTTAATTAGGTTACCGGAAAAGTCCCGTTCCGCGGCTTCGGATACGCCAAAGTCACCTCCGACCCCCGGGGAGATTTGCAATTTTCGGACGTTCTCATTGAATATTCCCTTTGGCGCTGTCGATCCCGGAACGAACCGGAAAAACTCCCGCTCCCATTTTGTTTTATTTCCTTTTCCGGTCGTTCCGTTTGAAATCGCTCTCGTCTTAATTGAAAGCTCCCCGGTAGCTTGCCGGGCCGACATTTTTTTTTTTTTCTCCGTCCGCGCGGAGCCTCCTTTATTTTTATCTCCCCGATCCAGCATCTGCGCGTAATTTGTCGGCAGATTGAATCTCTGCGGATTTTACTGCAGTCCTAGAAAATTAATCGCGGCGAATTTTTTCGCTTCGACCCCCCGTTTCCCTGCACCACCACCACCCCCCCTCCGTTCATCTGCTTCCTGTCGCAAATCTGTCAGCACAGTCGGGTAACAATTTCCTCTGTCGTTTGGAAGCGTACCCGGAGAACGCTGTTGCTCCCTTGATTTCAGAGGGAGAATCTCCTCCGTTTTTTTTTTTTTCCCCCCCCGCCAATATTTGTTTCTTTTCATCTGTTGACGTCGTCTGAAAGTAATCGAGGAGAAAATTCTTATTTTGAATTATTCACGCGATGCCTTCCGCCGGAATTCACTTCCGGAATCGAGGAAGCAAAAAAAAAAAAAAAAAAAAAAAAAAAGGAAACTTTTCTCGGATTCAAATGAGCCTTTCCGCTGCTTCCCACGGTTAAAGGATTCCTTTTCCCCCCCTTACTTTTCCCGGACTTTTCGACCGTGGCAGCAGACGGGGTCCATAACATTCCGAACGCGAGTTCGAAAATATCAGAGACGAAATTTGAACCTTTTCGCCCCGCACAACAGTGCATTTTCTGCATCGGCACTTGCCGCGGGGACGTCACATTGCGGATCTGACGAAAGAAACGATCCGCGAGGGCGAAGAAAGTCAAAAATTTTCAAAATCCGGCAAAATTTTTTCAGTTTCCGGTTTTCTCGGTCAGCAGTCTCCGATTTGTTGAGCGCGTCACGTTCTTTCCGTTGGTCTGACGTTTCGGAGCCAGCCTTTTCCCGTTCGAAGGCGTTCGAAGCGATAGGATTAATCTCTCCGGTGCGGTACCGGGGTCCGGCGGAAGATCGGAACGCGCCTTCGATTTACCCGGAGCCTTTTCGCTTGCACGTGCATTGCTGATTTTCCGTTGATCGATTTCCAGCAAATCTCTGCAATTACTTTATCCAATCATAAATTTTATATTTGAAGGAAGCTTTTTGCAGAAATATTCTCTCTCATTTCTTTCTTTCTTTCTTTTTTTTTTTTTTTTTTTTTTATGAGGCTCCGAGGGCCTATTCAATCATTTTACGATTGGTCCTTACGGAACCCCGCAGAGTTTTTTCCTGCAGATTTCGAGAATTCATTTTGAAGAATATTCTCATTGAGCTTGAATAATATTTTCGGCGGGAAAACGCCACGCTGCACCTTCAAGACCTGCGTTTGATACTGGAAAAATTAATTTTTTTTTTTTTCTTTTTCCTCTTTTCCTTTATTTTTTGCCCCGTAAATCTACAGTCAAAGCTTCAAAAAGGAGGAAAAAGTAATTCCTTTTTTTTTTTTTTTTTTTTGAAAAATTTTGATATTAATTATTACATGTTATTTTCCGTCCCGTTTTAATGCCTTCTTGAGTTGCAGTAAATAGACTTTTTCTACTTCTTCGGTCGAATACAGTTTCTCCGAACAAAAAAACCTACCATTATTATTTACGACTTACTGCTAAGGCTCTTACCTCTTAATCTGCAATCGCTGCAGGTTCCTGCCTAGATTGCGATAGTTTTTGATACTTGAACGATGCGATTCTCGCATGTGCGACAATAACGGGGCAAATCTGATCAAAAAGACGTAAGAACGTCGGGAAAACAACTTTTTAAATGCAAATGCATACAAAGGATAGACCACGATACGAGAAGGTTTCCACTTACGTTTATTAGCATGTAAAAGCTTACAGAAACCGAAAATTGCTTATTTAGGATTGACGTTATATATTTTGTTGCTTAAATAAGCGGCATTTGAGGCGATCCACGGGGCTCGGCGCATAATTGGGCGAAATTACGCGGATGAAATGGCGAAATACCGGATCGATTTTGAAGGGAAGACACTGCGCATTTCAAAAGATGTTCGTCAATTCCCTCATTCATTCATTCATTCATTCATTCATTCATTCCACTCGTAGGTGAGCGAGGTTTCAATCGGGGAAAAAAAAGGGATGAAGATTCCGCCCGCATGAAGGTACCTTCAATTCCTTTATATTGAAAGATTGAACGGCAGATTGGCTGGCGCAAAGTGTTGGGAGAAGGAAACTCGCCGAGTGAAGGCAGAGGCTCGAAGTTGAAAGGACAGGAATCTGTCCGTTTGCCCGGATACATTCTAAAGCGACGGGGATGACGGGAATGGTGCGGACCCAAGAACGGAAACCGAATAAAATTAGATAAGCGAAAAAATGGAAGGCGAATGGCGCAGGCAGCAGGAGAGATGGAAAAGAAAAGCGAGTGGATAATCCAGGCATCTTAATTTTAACATCATCATCATCATCATCATCATCATCATCATCCCCCGAGCAAAAGGCATCCTCCATCCTCCTTTGAGGCCCGCATCGGCGTAAGTCGCAGCGGAAACACAATCCGGGAAGGGAAATAAAAATTTCAAAAACCTGATCCGGATCACAAAAAGCTGGATTCTCCCAAGAAAGCTTTCAGGATAATGAAAAATTACGGATACATTGAAAACAGAGCTCCTCGGTTGGAATTAACACTTTCCCAGATTCCCTTTTCTTATCCGGAAACGGGCTTAATTACCCGATTCCGTGTGGAAATTAAAAGGAAAATCTGGTTACAAGATGAAAAGCTTCGGGTCCGCGGCTGCGAAACCGGGGGCCAAGCAAATCGGGGAAAATTGAAAAAAGGAAAAAAGAAAAAAAAAAAAAGTTGCTGAAATGGAGGAAAATTTTCGGAGGGTAAAAACTCACTTCCGGTTTATTTAAAAGCTCGGCAAGTGACGGAAGGCTTTGAGCATAGGCGAACTCGCGCTTCCGGCGAAATGCTCGGTCCGAGGCTGATTATCCGGAATGGAACGGAAGCGGAAGGAGAGATTCCTCCGGAAATGAAAGGTCAATAAGGCACGTGAAAGGACCGGGAGTCGGAAGCTTTTTGTCGTGCCACGCTAATCAGCCATCTCACGATGCTGCGACCGTCGGCTCGGGTAATTGCGTTTCAGTCACGATCGAACCGGAAGCCATTTAAGCAGGGAATAAATTTCCCCACAAAAGAGAAAATATTAAATTCATTTACATTTAGGAAGGAAAATATTCGATTTTTGCCTTTTATTAATGGAATTCTCCAAAACTTTTTTTTTTTCTTTTTTTTTCCTTCTCTCTTTTTTTCTGAAATCTTTGAGAAACTCTTTTTTTAATCTTCTGTCTCCGGTTTTTCTCTTCCCGTCTTTCCGATCGGGGACTCCTCACGGTAAAAAAAATTTATTGAATTTCTCAACTTCAGGTAAAAGCCATTAACCATCCTGCGGCACCGGAAACTGTGGAAGCATCTCAATTAAACATTTCTCGGCGCTGTCGAAAATCTCACTTGACTTGAACCGGATTTTGGGTGATATTTCATCCGGCAGCCAAATCGGGATCGTGTTCGATTTTAGTGTCCGAATCGCCCTTTTGAAAAAAGGCGGTGCGCGATCGAGGAGGGAGCGTCGCCTTCATTTAACACAAAATCCGAGGCATTTTGATGCTTAATGAAAATCGCGGCGTTTCATTCGTGTCACCCATCCGGTCCCTGGAATATTGATAAACTTTAAAATGGTTTCATCGCCTTTTTGCCTCGGCGTTTGAGGAATTCACCTCAACATCGACTTCTGCGATTCTTTTTGCGACAGCATTGCGGAAAATGAATTTCTCATCTGTAGAAGGAATCCGTTCTCGAATTGGGGGAAAAATTGCTTTTCACGTAAAACGGAGCCGCGGAATTTTCTTTATTTTTGCAACGTTAAACACGTTTCCCGTTCACCGAATGGCCTCCCACGTGGAGACGTGGCACCAACCCGCCGTGACCGGGCATCAACCCCGACCAACAGTCGGAACGCCCAAAGGAAACGATGAAATTTACCATCGGGTGCGAGGAACGTCTTCGACGAGCAAGAACAAGGGCGAAACAACTGTTGCCTTCGCTCCAAAATGGCGTGGAAACCTTTTCGCGTTTCTTCTATTTAAAAATAAAAAAAAAAAAAAAAAAAAAAAAGGAGAGAGAGAGCGTTATTGTGAACGGAGCGACGAAAGAAGAGGCAAATTGCTTCCAACAAAAGGCTCCTCGGAGAGTCGGAGGATGGAAGAAGGCGAAAAATAATAATCCTAAGATGCGGAATCCAAGCGCGAGCCTTTCGGAAAAGTGAAAAGTACCGAAAAAAGCGACTCCTTTTGTGCCGATGGAGGATTCATCCGGAGAAGCTGGAAAGCTTTTTATCGATTGATTCCCGGTCGCTGCAGGAGTGACGGAGAGAGGAAAAAAACAAAAAAAAAAATCGATGGGCGGCAGAGAGAGCACTTGCACGAAGGTGAGGTTCCCGTTTGCTGTTTGCGAAGACAGTTTTCCGGCACCTCGAACGCCGGGGGGGGGGGTGGAAAAAGTCGTTCGTCCAATATGTCGCACGACCGCTAACTGCCAACTGTTCGCTTATACATATGCCGCGCGCTGCCGCACATCGAAAGCCGCGGTCCGGGAGGCGAAAATTCACCTCCCGATGGGCAAATGTTATTGCACTGCCGAAACGAGCATCCCTCGTTAGCCGGGGGGAAAAAAAAATTCCTAATGATTTACCCCGACCGGGAGGGAGGACGATCCGTGAGTTTTTTTTTCCACGATCGCTGCCGCGCGGATTTTTCCGGGGTGGGCAGAACGCACCTCTCGCCGCTCCCATCCGCGGCAAGCGCGGAGCGGGATTAATCAAGACTGGAATAAATTTAACTGTCTTTTCGCGAGATTTATGCCTTCAATTTCCGAAGTGTCTCTTCACAATTTAAATTTCACCGCCCGCGAGAAGAGGGGGCGACACCTTACGGCTTGCCCGTGCGGCAAATGTGGAAAAGTAAAATGGGTCCGCGAAAGGAAGCAAATTCAAGCGATGGAAGGTTCCCGCCGAATCGCGGAGGCCGCGACCGCGTCGCTCATAACGGTTCACCCGTGAGTTACGGCCGCGTTCTGCCAGCGCATCGCGCTTACACTCGGAGGCGAGACTTAACTGCAAAATATCGCCGCTTTTGCCGGGATGCCGGGACACACGTCACGGGATTTGCCGAGAGCGCTGATCCCGGTGAAGCCGTGCCCAAAAAGAATTATTTTTCATTTTTAGGAAAATATATATTTATACATACATTTTTTAAATTTTCACCCCGAATCGTTTTCAAAATCCTGCAACCCGCGGCGGGGAAAGCAACAGCCGACGTTTCATTGCCGACCCGGAAACAGGATTTATTCTTCTTAAGAGAAAGGAGTGCGCTGGGAAAACTATCGGGCCCGGGGAAATTTCGGTTTCACCTCTCGCCCTCGCTGCCGCCGCTGCTGTCGAATCCGAACCCGTGAAATCGACCAACGAACATTTGCCCGCTTCTAGCCAAGCGAAGCTCCTTTTTTTCCTTTCCTTTTTAAGGATTGACCTCCGAGATCGCCCTCCGCTTCGGCCATAGATCAACCCGCGCGTTTTACATGTTCTGCTTCCGCTTCAACCTTAAATTAGATAACATAAAAATAAATGTATGTAACGGGAAGAAACTATCCGAGCCGTTGGAAACTTGGCTTAACTTTGTTTGTCGGAAATTCTGTTGCAAATCGCTCCGACATTCGAGAAAGATTCCAAAGCAGTTTATTAGATTAACAGATGGATTTGTGCCTGGAAAAGTTTCGGAAAACTTATTACTCGAAAGCTTAAAAAAAAAAAAAAAAAAAAAAAAAAACGAATATTAAAACTTTTTTCAGTTAATTGGCAGTTTAATAAATTATCAATTAATTTTTCAGCGGAAAGTGACAAAAGTTTTCTGGATTTCCTCCAGCAGAGCCTTTTTCCAGCTTATCGCTCCCTTCGTGCAGTTTTCATCCACTCGCTCTCCATTATTATTCATTCATTCTCTTAAAATGGCCTCGCTCGAGACGCGCTCTCTTCTCCACTGCTGACGTTCCATCAGGAGCTGCCATTTTTTTTTCCAACGGCTCTCCAGATTTCGAAGATTTTTTGGAAATGGAAATGATCGAGTTTTTTTTTTTTTTTTTTTCGGCCGCACTCCGATCATCCCACGAACTGCATCGGAAACCGCTCGAACGCGGCGCTTCCATGCGAGCGGATCGGGAATTTTACGGCCTTCCGGGGACGAAAAACCTTGGAACCTGTTTTCGCGAATTGGATTAATTAGATGAAAACGATTCAAAACTTTCGGGGGGGGGGGGTGGGTTTGAAG
>JAOWBB010007321.1:0-10203 GCA_028565995.1 Ricinus marginatus
GGTTTCCTCTCGGGCGAAAACGATAGAATCGAAGAGGCTTCGTGCTTCGATATTTGGGATTTGGATATTCCGGGGCGGGGTTCCGGGCGTATTCGAATTTGAAAATTTTCCAATTATTTTTCCCAAAACGTATTCGAAATTATTTAACCCCAGCGACGTTAATTAAGCCATTCGATGATTTACATGTAAAATATAATTATTAAACATTGGAAAAGGGAAAATTACAAAGCGAATTTTAATTAAATTTCATTATTTAAAGTCTGCCAAATGGAAGTCGGAAAAGTTTTTTAACATGGAAAATTCACCCTAAAAATTATTCTTTTGGGGCGCGTGAACTTTCATCATCCTTATAATAAAAGCATTTAATTTATTCTTTCTTCTTTCTTAATTAAACATCGATTGAAACGTTCGCACGAAACCTCCGGGCTTCCCGAAATGTATTGAACAGAAAGGATAAAAGGAAATGATTCAAATTGAACATGGAAATAAAATTTTTAAAAAAAAAAAATAAAACTAAGAAACCATAATTAAATAATTAAGGGAACATTTTCACAAATAATATTGGAAAAAATTCGTCGAAATATCAATAACAGAAAAGTAATTTTACAACCGTTTTATTTAAATGAAAAATTTTAATTTTTATCTTACCTGGATCGATAAGGTAAAAGGAAAAGGTATGGAAAGGAAACAAAAAAAAATTTATTTTATTTTTTTTTATTACTTCAAATTTTAAAACTTTTTTCTTTTTCTTTCTTAAAAACGGCCCATTAATGCATCGTTTATTTTAAGATGAGGAAATAAAAAGGGTTTCATTATTAAAAAAACATTACTTTTAAGTAATTACAAAGAAACTGCTTTTTTTCTATCTTGCTGTAATTAAAAACGACATTATCCCTTAAAAGTTTTCTATTCTGCACTTGAATTATGCGAAATGAAAAAAGTAAAATCACTTTAAGCGTTTCGAAAAGAAATTACGCATTAACTTTATGTTTTGTAAAACGAGAAAAAAAAAAACAAAATTAAACATTTTATTAAAAACAGAAAATATAAAGAAATTTAGTAAGATTTTAATGTAATTCAAGAGAAAGAGAAAAGCTGAAATTGCGTTTGGAATTTCAAAAGTTAATGCATTTCAATGGGCCCATTTTTAAAGTGGTTTTCTCGTTGAATTAATTATTTTTTTTTTCTTGTCCTGAAAGAAAAATTCTTAAATTTAAGAAAATACATTTTTTATCGAGTTTTCTTCCTTATCTCGCAAAAACTTTTTAATAGAAAATGCAAAAAGTTCTTTATTAATGAGGAAAAAAATACAATTTTCGTAATTTTTAAAACTTCTTGAGATTGCCCGCTCGCTACAGTGGTTTTAGAAAAGATTTCGCGTCGGGGAGGGGGAGTCTTTTGATTTTTAAAAAGAATTTTTCGAAACTCATTATAAAAGCAAATTAAATTCGCTAAAAAGAATTTATTTTTTATTATTATTATTTTTTTTTTTAATTAAAAAGTTTCGGAAGCGAAATTTAAAAACGGAGCTGGAGGGGATAAAATTTAGCAAATTCCGAATAAATTTTTTGATGATTTCGAAAGTGGGAAAAAATTTTATACTTACCCGTAAAACACAAAAATTTGAAATTTTAACGATGAGTCAGCTTTCAGCTGCCGATGACAAGAAGATGAATTGATTTCGAAGCGCGAATTCAAATATGGCAAGAGCACAAGTTAAGAGCACTGTCCGAACTTGCAGATGTCTTGGAACAAGATGATGTCTTACTCCGAAGACGGCGTGGTTTTATAATAAAGAGGGAATCTGCCGGTGAAAACACTTGTCATACTTTCCTTACCGCCACGACCATAATAATGGAGGGGGGGGTGTTGTAAACTTAACAACGATTTTCGGCCGGGGCGGTTGGGCTTTCATCCCTTTGTTGTTGGCAATAAAAGTACCCAAATCCGGCTTTTATGAAGCTCGGGTGCTATTGAACGAGGGTAAAATAATCCACCCCGAATGGTAATTTCCATTGAAAATCAAAGGTGCGCAACGAAAAAAGGTTCTGCATCGATCGATTTTTTACAACAGGGGATGACATTATTGCCCCTAACTTAAATTTTTTTCGGAAGGAAAAAAAAAAGGAGCGCCTTTATTGTCCCCGCCAACATCTTGAAAGCGGAACTTGAATTTATTGTCCCGGACCCAAATTTTTGAAAAGGAGGCCATTGTTCCCGATAAGTCCTTGAAAAAAATAAGAGGGTGACGCTTTAAAAGTGGGGATCAGACCCGCCGCCATTGTTCGGAAATTTTCAAAAAAAAAATGGGGACGACTGTCGGCGACATTTTGAATAGGGAACGAGCACAATGGATCCTGCCGAAATTTCCCTCATCCCGGATTTAATGGGGCTGTTGGAATTATTTTCTTTTATTTTCCCGGTTAACAACTGCTTTGTACTTACCAGATGCGATGCTGCTTTGTGAATTTCACCTCGCCGTTGCTTTTCTTCTTTTCCAGCCGAAAAAACTTATTTTTCAAAACGACAAAAGATCACTAATCCACTTTTTGAAATTCGAAAAATCTTTAAAATACATAAAAGTAAAGAAGAAAAAAAAGAAGGGAGCAACCGGTAAAATTATAAAAAATTAAAAAACTTATTTTTGATTTACTTTCCAAGGAAATTTCTCTCCACGTGCAGAGGTTGAAAGCGAAGGAAAGTTAGCTAGGAAAATGATATTTCAGGGCGGGGAAATTAATTTTTAAAGAGTGCGTTGCCATCTGTGAATGAAAGCTTTCAGCTTTTCAAAATGGCTTCTTTATCGCGAACGCCTCCCAACGTGAAAGCTCCCGCGAGAAGTCTCAACGTAGGAAGCTCGACCTTCGTTATTTATTCGATGCCGAAGCTCCACCCTCCCGCTGCTCTCCGTCCGTCCCACGATTCGATTTTTCCAATAATTTTCCCGATTTCAACTTTTCCGGATCCGGGACGATCCCTCTCTGCGAGATTTTTCCGAAGCATCGCTGTACGTCGGCCCGGATCCGACGTCTGGAAAATCTGGTTTTTCGTCCTCTTCTTTCGGTCGCTTTTACTGGCTTTTCTGTCTCAGTTTCCCGGCCGCTCCCGAAAAATGCCGGAAAAGCGATTCGCTGGTTCGTCCCTCCGAGAAAACGATTTCATATTTATGCGCAAGTTTTCTGTTCCTCCGCGCAGACTTTACTGCGCGAAATCCTTCGGATTTTTTAATATTTTTTCCTTTTGGGAACGGTTGGAAATGAAGGAAAAGGGGATGGAAAAAAAAAATAGGGAATTTTCCACAGAAGAAAAACTCCCTTCGGTTGCGAGCAAAATATTTTTCTTTTTCCCCTCCCTTCATCGCGGGGTGCGGCTTTAATTGGAAAACGCCGCCCCACTCGTTTCTTCGTGATTTTCTTTGATTTTACACGCGAAAATTTTTTATTTTTTTTTTTACAATTTTAAACAGCGGAATATCAAAGAAAATCCCCCGCATGCCAAGCACTGCCCTGGAACAGAATCTTTCCAAGCAGCAATTTCAAGGAGCCGAATCTTGAAACTTTTCTCGTTATCACTTGAAGAATCGGTGGGTGGACCCGATGGAAAGCACGAACGGGGATGAAGAGAGAAAGGGCCGTAAGAAAATTGGTGGTTTCATCCCGATACGCATGAGACAAAGGGGTTGGAAAAACGAATAAATTGGAACCCATGTAACCGGCAGAGATTGGGGTGCATTTTAATGCCCCCCGAACTAATAAAAGCGTCGTTTCAGACAAATCGATTGCCCCTACAACTATAAATCCATCCGTGCGTCAGATCCACCGATCAAGATCCACAATTTCGCTGTTGCATCTAAACGGAACCCGAATGGAAGCTAGCGTCGAGTACCTCCCAAATCTGCTGCAGAATACGCCATCCCGAAATCAGAGAAACTCTTCGAAATTGCTCAGGACTGCTCAAGAAGGAGGGGATCACCACTCATTTTATCCCTGAGGGTGTAAGTCCCGGCTGGCGCCCCGAAATTTCAGAAAAACCCGGGTTAGGTGAATTTTTAATTTTTTTGCCCCAATTCATTAAAAAAATTTGTCGAAACCACCAATAGATCGCGCCTCAAGTGATTTGAGAACCACATCCATTTAGCTTTGATGCATAGAATCTATTGCCATTATTGCATCCTCCTCGCCGAAATCCGTCTTGTCGACTTCGGAGCTCCTTTTTTTTTTGGAGAAGATCCGTCGGATGCCTATCCTCCGCCTGTGCTCGTGAGCTTCTGCAAAAGATACATGGAAAAGAATTAAATAAGATGCATAAAAGGTAATAATAATAAGAATCAATAAGTAAATAAAACATGAAACAATTTAAAATTACCCCCCCGAGAAACTCCTCTGCACTGGATGAAATGCCTCCCTATGCCCTTTCCATTTTTCCCGTGTATGTTTTCGGCAGCAGAATTCCTGTTCGATTAGCTAAGAAACGCTCGTTGAGATTGCCGTCGGATGCAACTTAGGTTCGGCGAAACATTTGGAAAATTTGTGATTTTTGTCTCCGAATGAAAATATGGCAACTGGAAAGAGTTAATGCCCCGTCCGGGGGTTGCCTCACGAGAAGGTGTGAGATCTTTCCTCTTGCCAGGCAAATGGGAAATGGATTTTGGGAGGAAAAAGCAGAAATCTCTTCGATTGCCTTCCAATTCGCAAACGTTCGTGCTCAAGAGCAACGAGCACGGATTCGGAAAAGTAAATTTCTTTTTGATCAAAATCAGCATTTTTTTTTCGAGGCACGCAGAACCGGGAAGCCCTAATCGTTTGAAATTTTCTTTTACGAACCCCCCTGCTTTTTCAACGGAGCAAAATCATCCGGCAAAAGTCCCCCTAATTGCCGGTTTTCATTTTAATTGGAATTTTTCATCCGCTGTTCCGGAATGGCTTCCGCAAGGGAGCGAGAACCTGGAAGAATCGGCTTCGAGATGGGAAATGTCAGGGGTTGCAGCAGCATCGATCGAAAGAGATGAAAAGCAATTGTCGGAAGGAGTAATTGTTAGGTGAAAGATGAAAAAAATTAATAATTTCATATTGGAAGCAAGAAAACTCTTAGGGTTTCCTTTTTTGAAAAGGCCCCAGGCAAAGGTTCGGAAAGCTTCGATCATTCTTTCAATGCTCTGCAGCTCAGAGAAGCCAAAAATTGTAAAAGAGGGCTGGAAAATTACTTTTTTTTCCGAGCCGTAAAATACACAAAAGACCAGGAAAGAAATTAAAATTGAAGAAAAGGCAAAAAGAAGCAAAGGGTCTTGACACAAAAAAATGAGAAGAAAGGGAAAATTATATAATAAAATATGACATTCACCCGAAAAGTACGAATTACATTCACCCGAAAAGAATATTAATTACATGGAGATGGTTTTGCTTAATAATTAACGCAACAGGCCTTGTTCTTCAGCGTGTTCTACATGTACAACAAGCTGTTTGATTAATAAAAAGAGGAGCAGCATTTGAAAATTCCAATTCTCTAACTTTTTCATTCAAACTTCAGCATAACGGATCTGAGCAGTAATTAAGTCTTTTTGCTGCGGGAGAAAATTACTTTTTCTTCTTTCTGTTGGGTAACTTTTTTCGATTACGAAAATCCAATTCGATTTCCTGCCGAAGGCAATCTTTTCCGCTATTTTAGATGTATGTATATTTATATATATATATATATATACACACACGTGCATAAGAGAAACGCAGAGATGATGTAATATTTTGGATTCGCATCTGCGGGGGATTTCTACCCGAATAATTTCGTATCGCTTACTGGGTCGGAAGAAAAATCGTGATGGGATGGAAATGCTGTCGTGATGCGACCTGAGGCGTTATGTTAAATTTTCAATATCGATCACTTCATCTTTTGGTAGCGAGGAAGCTCATGGGATCCGACGGGAAGTGGTTCAAGAGGAGGAAATTTCGGTGAAATGAAATTCCTGCGGGAATCTTAATCGGGAAAAGGTTCCATGTGCGTAAAAAAATTCGATTGGACCGACGGACTGCGGTCAGTCCCATCTCGTTTGGTCGAAATTTGAATTTTTCCCGGGGCTCATGGTGAATAATTGAATGAAAGCTCCTGAAATCCGGCAGCGACCGCCGTCAAATGAAATGAATTTCCATTTTGACCGCGCAAACGAAGATGAATGGAAATTAATTTTCGGAACCCGCAGCGAAAATCAAATTAACTTCTCTGCAAATAGGAAAAATGTGAAAGCGGAAAGAGCAGGAAATGACGGTTTTCGTCTTCCGGGAGAGCACGGACTCCGCGTCATCCTAAAAGCATTCGGGACGTAAAATAATATGTCGGGGGCATGAAAGGAAAATATCATTTTCGCGTATCTCCCGCGGGGAGGGCCTTTTGCGGGGGAGATAGAAACGGAAATGGAAAAGGGAGAAAAGCTTTTTGATCCGAAAGAAGGAGAGCTCGGAAAATTCGAATTTGGAATTCACATTGGACAGCTATCATTGCAAGAAGTGGCAGCTTCTTTCTGAATAAGTAACGGCGAAGGTCCATAAAAACGCATACTCGGGCGTCGGTTTTAATGCCCACGCTCTTGTATGCACGTTTGCCGTTTAGACAAGGTTCCATTACGTGCAAGAAAAGGGTGTTTCGCTGCCTGGGAGATTGCCTCATAAAAGAAGTCATAAACTGACTTTGTCCATTATTTTCGTTAGTTTATGGCCGAGAAATGTTTTGCATTAAGCGTAAAGTTTTATAAGGATGCACGGAAATCAATAATACGAAACTACGCATTCAAACTGACGGGTATTTTTCTGTTTTTCTCGGTCCGGACCATAAAACTTTCCTTTTTTTTATTCTTTTCTTTGCTGGGTGAAGAAACTCAAATTCTTTTGTCCCTTGGGTCGAAATACACGGGACAATAACAATAAAAGGTTAAGAAATTCAAACTTCTTTGTCCTTTTTTTGTTACAGAAAAAAAAATTCAAGATTCGGTTTTGAAGGGTCGAAAAACGTGTTTTTGTCCCTTGAAAAAAAATAAAGGTGCGCTATTCAGAGGGGTTGGATTTTACAATCCTTTGTCCCATCCGGATGCGACAATTCACGTTTCCATTCTAAAACGTTTCATCTAGGGGTGAGGATGATACGGACAAACAAAGGAAATTTTATGCATCCAGCTGCTCAGCGTGGTGAGTTTAAAAGAGGGAAGCAACCCCAATCTTTGGAATTCTTATTGTCGATCCTTTGGATTTGTAAATAAGAAAAATAGGGTATCCAGGTGTTCTCAGCATGTCCCCTTACGACTGCCTTTCATAAACGGGAACCTTTTGTTAATTTCCTTTTCCTCCTTTTACCTCCCGGGATTCAAATCTTCTGCACGCATCGATGGAGAAACGAAACTTTTCATCCGTTATTAAAATTCCTTCTTTGAACGCTACCAATTCGAGCGTAAGAAAATTCTCCTGCTGCTGCCGATAACGATCCTTTTGCCGCAAGTCCGTAATGACCAATTAACTCGCTTCCGACAGATATATACTCCTCTTGAGGAAAATTTCCCGGCGTCGACAGGAATCTCCTCCATCTCGGCAATCAACCTGAAAATTGGAAAAAGTTTATAAGTCTTCGTTAAAGAGATTTTTTTCTCTCTCTCTCTCCTTTTCCGCCTCGGAATTAGAAATTTCTCTCTTTTAATGGCTTATTACCATGCTCGGAAGAAACGATATGCAGTTATTCCCCTTTCGGACTGGAAAATCCGAAGTGTAGCCAGATGATAACGGATCTCAGTATTTAATAACCGACGCTCGAGAGAAAATGGACAAAAAAGGTAGGACGTCTGCGGAGATTTTATTAGATATCATTAAAACCGCCGCCCGTTCAATATTATCTAAATTTATGATTCGAAGGGAAATGCACACAAAGAGTTTTTAAAACTCGGTCGTAATGAAAACCGTGGGCAAATGAATAGAACCCCGCTGGGATTTAGATAAATGAAAGGATGCATCAGCCCGAAGCGTTGGTCAGATAATTTTTAAAATTTGCATTTTGGACAGCATCAGGAATACGCAAGGCGCTCGTTTGCCACTCTGGAGAATTCCAAAATTATTAAAATAAAAAAAATAAATAAAATAAATTCAACCGAATAAGGTTTCGGTTTATTTAAGTCGCAGGTACGAATATGAAAATTTGCTTTTAACCTGCGTTGCATCTTTTTATCGGGGAATCTTCGATGCAAGGGATGCAAACGTCAAAAATTGACGCCCGTTCGATCGCATGCCAAAGTGACATTGTTCCCCGCTTCGTGCGAATCGGAAAGAAAATGTCGCCGAAAAAAATTTAGGTTACCACAGAAATCGAGGTTTTTTCGAAATGTCAGAGATAACAAAGCAGAAGCATTGGATTACCTTTTAGTTTCCCCAAAATACAAAATATCTTAATGTTTATATTTATCAAGGTTTTTCGGACACGGACTTTATTTCCCAACCGGAGCCAATTTAATTTTGCGGATTGAATTTTCGATTACGTATCAAATGATAAGGATAAATGATGAAAATAAATAATTTTTCAGGTCAGAGAAGAGAGATTTTTTCGGAAATCGGCGGCTTGCATGTCAACTCTGATTTCTAAATCATCCAAATGGATATTTTTCGTTTCGAAAATGTATTGAATTAAGGTTTTCCCGTATAATTTTATCCTTTTTTTTTACCTTTTACCAGAAGGAAATTTCATTGGCACTTCGATTAACCTTTCACCTTTTCCCCGGATGAGTATTTTTAAGATTTTCCTTCTCCTCATTTCGCTGCCGCATCACCTCGTATAATTTCTCGATTCTGCACTGGACACCGAGGCAGTTTTCCCGGGGGAAAACTTCGGAGTTTCGCATTTTACATTCTAAGTTTCGAGTCGTTTGCAGAAGACCTTCGTGCGTTCCAGGTCGATTGCCCCGGTAAGGGCAAGACCGATTCTGAAATAAAATTCATTTTTATTAGCCGTATCTCCTGTTAAATTTAATGACTGCGGGAAAGGTCTGACAATTTTAAATTCTAATTTTATTGATGGGAGGAAAATTTTGGAATCTTGAAAAGAAAAAAAAGCGAATGAAATTTTTATGGGAGCCGTGCAGGAGTGGGGCTTCCTTTTCGGTAAAAATAAAAAATAATTCAAGAAAAACAACCCCCGGAGCAACATGCATCAAAGTTATCCTCTTGAAATTTTTCAATATCATTTAAAAGGTGAATTTTATAACAGCTGCATCTGATTGAATTTCAGTCTTTAACGACAGATCGGATGAGTTACAAGGATGTTATTTATTATATTATTTCCAAGAGAAATTATTCGTTTACATCCTTTGTTCGAGTTGATGGCAAAAGATCTTTTCATGACATTCTGAAAAGAAACTAAAATTTGTTTCCGTGAAGATCCCTTTAAAATCCCAAACGCATCAGTGCACAAGATAATGCTTTTCTTTGTTTGACATTTCTAGTTGTTTATCCGATGGCCTAAAAGCTATTTTTTTTTTTGAGCTTTAAATTCAACATGTGCATTTAATTTTTACCTTAACCAAAGGATCTCAGCGTCCACGGCAAAGTTAACAATGCACATTTTACAAAGGCATGTAACACGTGTGAAGCGGAAACTGACGGATGTTTGTTTGATGTAGAAAAGCAGAAAAGGAGAAGAAAAAAGTGATATTTTCAGTCTCTCACATGAAAATGTATAGAATCGGATTTGGTATTTGAGTTTTACGAAAAAAGAAAAATTCATTCACTGTTAAAGAATTTGCCATCTGCTATATAAGGCGGTCATGCTAGGAAATACGTGGCAAGCAGGTAAATACGCGGCAGGTAAAAATGTCGGACAAACCTTTTGTTCCGACCCACGGATAACAATGTGATGGCATAAAAGAAGATAAATAAAAAATACGGCGGTTAAGATGAAATTCGTCCCTTTTGCTGAAGAGAATTCTGTAGGAGCTTAAAGAACAAATCGATATCAAAGGCACCTCAGAACGCAGATGCGGAATGTGACATGCCTCTCTGTTGCTTGAAGAAACGCTTCAAATGAAATAATATTCATAATAAATAACTTCAGTTACTAATTACTACTTTTTTCCATATATATATATATATATTATATATATAAATATATATAATATATAATAATATATATAATATATATATTATTCCATAATATATATATATATTGTAACAAAATTTTTCTGACGTA
>JAOWBB010007323.1:0-10181 GCA_028565995.1 Ricinus marginatus
TTTGCCCCCCCCCCCCCCCCGGGGAAAAGATTTTCAAGCTTGTCGGACGTCGCAGGGAAATATTTCGGAAGAAAAAGAAAAAAGATAAGAAAACAATCATGAAAGAAACGCAATTTGCTTGTGGCGACTCATGCACCCTTATTGCATTGTCCGAAAGTAGTTATGGCGTAACTGCATGGTGCGTTACCGGCTTCGTCATTATTGTGCGGCAGCTTTATTTATATAACAGTTCGTATTCGTTTTGTAGCTTCCAATAATAAATGAACGTTATTGTTTGAGAGAACGTGAAAAGATTTGAAACTTGGCTATCAAATAAAAGCTTAATACCATTAAAGGAAGTATAATAACGATTAAATATGGTAGATCATCGAGTTTTTATTTTACCAATATATTCTAGGTTAAATTACTCCGGTAAATAACCGACAGGAAATGGATTTTCGATTATTGATCTATACCGGGAGCTTTCTGTAGAATTAAATTGGATCAGAAAAAAACTTTTCATTATTTTTCATCTTATTTTCCTTTAAAGAAATTCCCTACAACACCTCGATGCAATCAATAAATGAGATTCCATTCGATTGGAATTTCGGATTTGCGCATCGGGTTTGCATGTTTTGATGAAATTTTAAGGTGAAAAAGCCGAGCTTTGAACTTTCGAAGATTTGACAATCCGCATTCCGTCAGCAATAATGCTGAGCGCATTGACGCTGTTAATCGAGGATTAAACATTATTATTATTCATCCTGAATAATATGATGAATATACCGCCCACCCGAGGATTCATCCAAAGCTTTTAAACGCTTCGAGACGTATTCGAATTTCGATTTAACGTTAATTTCAGTGCTTAACGCTGTTACTGGACAGTAGGTATAAAAAAAAAAAAAAAAAAAAAAAAAAAAAAGCTTCTAAAATGATGCTTTTTAAACGTCTAAAGTTCTTATGTCTGGCTTAACCGCAATTATAATTAAGCCAACCCCGAGCCTTTTCTTTTTTCGGTACGTTAGTCACCTTTTTCCAGCAGAAAACTGTATTTTGGAACTGTTGGAGGGTGAAACATATATGTATAATATTTGCGCAATTTCAAAAATTGTCCCTTTTCCGAATGTTTTATCGCAGTGCGAAGCTGAGAAAAATAACGGGAAATGATCATTTAGAGGAATGCATATATTTGCGACATGAATTCAGCGTCTCCGAAAAGGAAATAAAGAATTATAAGAATGTTACCGTGTTCATTTAAGCATTTGTGTGCCAGATCAAAATGCGAAAAAACCCTTATATATATATCATAAAACAAGCAGAAATTATATTTCTGTTTAAACAGAGCGAAACTAAATGCCCTTAATATGTCACTCCTTTCTGTATCACGATTATAAATTAGAGGAGCTTTAACATTTTTAATTTGATTATATATATTTGTAAATAATATATGGATTTTGTTCTGGTTTATGATTAATTTGTGAAATACGTAATGATTCGACTGATATCACATAGAAAATGGCAACTAAAAAAATTTGTTAATTGACAATATCTGTTATTTCATTTGAAATGTTATTACTTGTAATTTTGAAAGGCACCAAAAACTTCTTTTTAGTTGATTTTGGTTTCATTATCATTATAATATTAGTAACATATAATCATCAGTGATCGCTGTGGGGGAGGGAGGAGGAGATTCTTTTTGATGTAGAGATTCCGGATGTAATCGCACTTTTCCGGTGCTGAGGCACATTTGAACGGATGCTTTCATTCAGAGATTGCGAACTATCCCGGGATTTGAGGCGTTCAAACTTTTGCCGAAAATTTCTCAGCCGGCCTTTGCTGTGTTAATCCACAAGTTTCTTCTGCAACATCCATTTCCTCTAATTATGCATCGTTTGCTGGAAAATAAAGTGTCGTTCTTCTTTAGCCTTTAAAGAGTTTCGGCTGAAATACATCCGACATTATAAATCCTTGCTGCACTTTCCAGGACTCCAATTTCCATTCGGAGACTTAAATTCCATCGGTTTTTGCAACTCAATCCAGACTCACTTCGTTGTACGGTTCAAATGCTTGTAATGTAAGCATCGACACCGCGGTTGCTTTTTCTCATCGTTGTTCGCAATCATCTTTGGTAGCAAACAAGGTATGTTCAAATTTCTTTTGGCTCTTTTGGCCCTGATCCTTGGTCTGAATTTATTCCTTTTGTCCACTCGATACTTCAGGGAATTTTACTTTAATTGTGATATAAATTCACAATGTGTAGGTCAAAAATACCTACAATAAATTCATGTGTAGGTCAATGGAAATCAATTAAAAACAATCATTGTTTACATGGTTTCCCATTAGGATTGTGTAAATAAATGTAAATAACGACGCCAAATCTGATAGTGTACATTGAAATATTCACCTAAAAATTTTTCGAATTAAGAAAGAGTATCAGAAAGATGGAAAATCATAACAATAACGAAGGATAAAAGTAAAATGAGAAGAAAAATGATATATCACCACGCCTCCGACCAAGTATGTTTGGAGGTATGGTGAATTCGACATTGAACATTTGAGTTCACGTTTGTTTATCTCGTTTCACATATTTTACATACTTATTACATACTTATTAAATAGTGTAATCTACTTGTTTTTTGCAAGGAGTTAGTGTCGTCGTTAGCCAACATAAGCCAATACTTTTTGCGTTTCTGCTGCCAGAAAAAAAAAAACCTTCGGAAAATTTTATACGTAAAAAATCGAATACGCAAAATCAGCTAAACTCCTCAATCAAATATCAAGTGAGATTATGGTATTTTTGTATCCTTATTGCTGCTAATTGACATTGCAGTGGCTGTTAGCATTCGACCCAAAAGATTCGAATTCGGATTATTGGGCTTGGGAAAAAACCTAAAACTCTGTCATTGATCGCGAAACCCTTTTATCCCGCATTTCATGGGGTTTGCCCTCGCCGGCAATTGAAAATGCGTTCGTGAGTATTTTAGGTAACAATATTGAATTTAAACATGCATTGTTTTCCCATATGCAATAATCCCAACCGATAATCTTATTGCTCTTCTGAAAAAAGAAAAAAAAAAATTAATTGATCACTTGAGAATTATCTCATTCAATTATGCGATCGGTTAAATAGAAATGTTTTAATTGAATTCAGCTTTTATTTTTTCACGGCAGTGGATATAATCCCTAAATAAAGTAAAAAAATATTGAAATTTCGATTAATCGTTTGATGTTACTTTAACAAACAATTTTATTGATTTCGAACTCTTCATGAGTAATTCAGCATATGTGTATAGAGTGAAGAGTATTCACTTAGTGGGATTTTCGATGAAATTTCTCACGCTGGTACAAAGATCTTTTCCCCTTTGAATAAATATATGGAAATTTGAATTTTTTATGATTAAACGAACAATTACAAAAATTAGATTTTTGCAAAGGGGAAAGGATGCTCGTTTAACCTTTTAAAGACGAGGAAGACTTCAAATTTGCTGTCTTTAACAATGATTTTTCGCGTATTTAAAAGTTATATCCATTATATATAATCTCTGTATATCCTACATATATGTAATATTTAACTTAATTGCCTTAATTCTTCCAAGTAACTAGATTTGTGCCAAATCTGAATTCTCATTAATGATTTTTCATTTTGTTAGTTTGAACGTATGCATTCCAGTAGATTAGGATCGTGTCTGGATATAGAAATTGCTTTTAGAGAGATATTTGTCAAAGTAAAACATCAGGTATTCGCAATCGGAAAACCAATTCGAAGGTTTACATACCGGTTACGCTGAATGAAAAATTCGTCGCCCTTTACCCAAAAGACTTTGATATGATTTTTAATTAAGGAAGACTAATTAAATGTAATTTTGTCTTTTATTTTAGCTTTTGAATGATTTTTAAACTCCAATAATGTCAGCCGCGGGCAAACAAATCACATACTGATGGGCTGTGGTTGGAAGCTCCGTTTGATTGTCCGACCGAAAATCACATGAAGAGAGTGAAAAATGTAAATGTCAAAAAAAGAGAAAATCACATTCTGGTAAAATTATGGAAATTTCTCCAGAGCTAAAAATTCTGGAAAATGTTTCATAGCATTGTTGCATCGGTACGGAAAGGGATTCGTTTTAAAAGATTATTTTAAATAGGAGACTGAAAATTTTTTTTTTTTTTTTTTTTTTTTTAGACTTCATTATTTTTTATATTTTTAGCTGTTAAAATTTTCTCTCACAAATTGTGTATGAAAGACAGAAATATACAATTTTTCTTTCGTTTGAGTTAATACAATAAAAGTAATGCTGGGAGATGAAAAGGCTGCAGCTTCAAGTGAAGTCTTCTTGTGTGGCACGTTGAGAAACGTTAAAAACATTCACGTCACGGCTTTTCCCTGCATCTGGAGGGATGTCAACCCCTTTTCCGATGCCGGACCCGTAAGGTATTTCGAGCTATACTACCCCGGAGCTTCATCAGAATTCCATCTGCACTGCTCGCCAATAACTTTTAGCGGCTAACCACTCCCCGGGAGAAAGAGAAAATGAACCTAAAAAGGTGCTCTTTTTATTATTAGCATCGGATACGTGATCTCGTGCACTACGCAGGGAGAGGAGAGGGTAATCCGCGAAGAAGCGCCACAACCAGCCGAAACCCGCAAACGAATTTTGTTTCATTTGTCCGGGATTATCCGTCAAACCGCCACGGACGAGCCGAGGGACAGACTGCCCGACTCCTGTTGCAGGAAGAAGCGGGCAAAGAAGACAGTAATGAGAAAGCCCCCGGGGGCTTTGCCCCTGCAAGGCCCAGTGACTCTTGAAAATACTGACGATGGAATAATTAAAACTCCCGGAAAGGTTTTACTCAGGTGCAATCTTCAATTTTCATCTAAGGATATGCCTCGGGACGTTATACATTGCGCAGATAATTGATTTAAGATTTTCTTCCGTCAGCATAATTGTAACATACGGGTATGTGCTGCGATTTAACCGCGGCACACAAAACCCTGAAAAACTTAGGACGGTGAATTGTATTCGGTTACATTGAACGCAATGCAGTGATGGTCGCGAGAGCCGCAGCACCGGACCGTGACTCTTAATAATGATTAATTTCAATAGTCTGAAAATTCCTTTTTTCTCTTACAGGATCGTGGTTTGATTTTTCTCTGATTTTCTTAAAATGTGCATTTTATTTTCGCAATTGCGTTCACTTAAATTGTGGACATAAAAAATTTTTTCATCATTTGATCTGTTCCAATCTATTTGCCGCCTTCTCATTTTTTGTTTCTGGTTTACAGTTTTGCATTCCTGCAAATCATTCCTCATCTCAGATTTTGTATTCTAAATGTTTTCTTTCATTATTTGAATATCGTGTTTTCTTTTTTTTTTTAAAACACATACGCGAACCAATGGACGCTACCCGTTCACGTCCATCTTTCGCAATGGTTTCTGCTCCGCATACGTTTAAAGCATCAAATACGGTAAACGAAATGTTTTGTTTCCTTGGGATAGCTTTAAGAATAATTAGTGCTCAGGCGAAATAAATATAAAAAGTTCGAAACGAATGGAATTTTCAAAGTTTGAAGCCCATCCGGATGAGAATCCATCCACGCCCTGTAGTTCGCTCGTCTGTGAACTTTCAATGCATCTCAATGATTCGTTTTTCGCAATTCATCAGTCGGTTCCCCCGGATTTAATCCATTTCGATTTTGCCGCAAAATAATCATTATTGCTCAGTCCGTTCGCAAAATTTTCCAACAGGAGATTCGCGGATTGAAATTTCGATTTACAAGCCTGCCCCGGTAGGTAGGGAAGATCGATCCGCAGTCACCGGAAGACGGATTTCTGGTTTTTCGATTGGATTTCTGGTACTTTTGGGAAGCGTCGGATCGCGTGGGGGATTCGCAATTAGAATCCGGCAATAAATCCCAGCCATCCGACGCATTTTTCGGCCGCCGTTTAGCCGGACTCGGGATGTGCCTTGCTGCGAAAAAGCCGAATTAGCCCAATCAAGTGCAATTTGACGATATGCGTTAAAGGACCGCGCCGAGGGATTTAGACTGAGGGTGTCGTCGTCGGGAGGGTTGAAAAAATACTTCTAAGCGAATAATCCGACAATTCCCCCGGGAGCTTATTACTTATGGTTTCCATTTGGAAAACAAGTGGGACAAATAGTTCCGAATCGTCATGGGACGGCGGGCCAGGAGCAGACTTTCCACGTTTCGGCATCGAATGAAAACCCACGGGTAAAACTTTCTCATTTGATTTAAGGTATTAAAAAAAGACACGCAAGACCGTATATTATAAGCTCTATATATATGTATGTATGGGATGTTTTCACGTTTTTGAAGTCGGGATAAACTGGAAACGGAAAATGTGAAGTGCAAGATCGCGTTTCTGGAAGTTTTTTTTCTCCAGGTCGTTCGTCAAAAGACAATTTTATTATTCTTAATATTATCATTCGGTGATGTTCGCAGTTAGTTTTATAAAAGAGTATTTGTAATAATTTTTGGTTTTCTTTTGTTCAACAATAAATCCGAAATTCTTTAACATCGCTAAAAATCGGGTTCCTTTTTTATATATTTTTAAATTATAAGAATTAGGTATTTAGGTATTAGAAGGTATTTAAAATACCTTTAGGTATTAATACCTAAATTTAGAGTATTGATTTTAGTATTTATTATAAGTATATTTAATACTTAAGTATTTACTATATAGTATAATTTAGAGTATTATTTAATTTTAGCGTTAAATAGGTATTTAAAATATAAGAATTAGGTAAAGAATTTAAATTATCAGCTTGGAGGTAGATGGACACCGAAATTTTCTGACTGAAATTTCGTAAAAAAAAAAAGAATTCCAAAGTTTGGAAGATTGTACGAGAGTGAAAAAGCCGGAAAATTTTATTCACGAAAGCTCAATCTCGGTGATTTAAAACATGCTGAACGATACAATTATGCCGTACACATTTTCGGAAATTACTATCTGCACTCGCCCTTTAGAAAATAGCATAATGTTCGTCCTTTGGGAAATATAATTCGCCTTGGCGAAGACATTAATTAGGAATCCAAATATTTCACTAGTCTTTGTTTAAATACTGTAGACACACTCGTCATCTTTTGTTAGAATAAGGGTTGCTGACCCTCTCTTTTCCTTTCAATAACGACTTTCATTTACACATTTAATATCTTTACTCTCGTAGCTGTTCATTGGGGAAAAAAATTCTTTTACCCCTCTTTTCAGCCCTGATTCCTCCTTTTATGTTGTAATCTTCGTTGATAATCCTGTCGCGACTATGTAATACGAATGGCTTTTGCTAACAACCTGCAGCTGCTCGTGTACGTATCCGTTTAAAATTGTACCGACGGCCCCGTACGAATTGCCCTCAAAGTAACATAAACATTTACGTACCGGAAAAACTTAAAAATAAAAAAGCATTTATGGGAGTACATTTTACGATGGATGCATTAAAAGAAACATTAAAAATGAACTGTTACGATTCTTAATAAATAAGTTTTCCGATGATATTTATGCGAAACTGGTTACTGAATTTATTGTTACCGCTGCATCCGACTTTTTTTTCATGCAGATTATTAAATTTTACATTAAACGATTTCTACGTGCGATTGGAAAGTATTTTCAGGAAAACGTAACAATTTCCTGGTGTGCTAAACATAAAAAGTGCTATTATTACATCATCGTATTCAAACTTAAAGTTACACACAGATGTACACATTGACCATGGATAAAGAATCAGTGGAGGAAAAAAATTACATTTGCTGAAGTATAAAAGCTTAAAGTCATCTTTATGTCCGATTCGGATTCAATAATTAAAATTGCGATAGCAGCAACATGTCTGTCGCAAAGTTGCGAGGAATTTCAAATTGTTCATTTGAACAATTTAAATTTTTCTTCAGTTTATTACGGAAATAATATTTATAAATGTTACTGATGTATATGGGAATTTTAAATGAAGAATACTTGTGAGAAACGATTACGTTATTTAATATATACCTTGTTTCTTTTATATCCAAAAAATTCATAAACAATTTTCCGAAATTTAAATACGGTTTATCTACAGCGCTTGATGACACTTTAGTTTGAGGAAAACTGTAATCATACAAAAAAAAAAAGTTGTCTGGGCTTTCATCAAAGTTTTAACTTATATAGATTTTTCATGGCGGAATATTTACCATTTCGGAACGTTAAATATTGATATTTACATCGAGTCCACATATCGATGTCGCAAGTACGTAGAGGTATCTCTTGCCGTGAACAGAAAGTATAAATGCGTATGTTGAGTTAACTGTAAGCCGATTTTCGGAGCCTCATCCATTGCTGATGCATTCTTAGCTGTTTGGCATGAAAGCTGGATATAAGAGCCATAAAATATTCACGTCTTCGGTTTAAGGTGAAAAGACTTTTAAAAGGAGACTGGATTTCAGACTGCTGGGTCGAAATATTTTCCATAAATTTAACACGACGGCATTCAAATGAAGATCATACATGAAATTCACTCAAAAGGCATTATGAATGCGGTCCGAATATGCGTTGCCGAAGAAAATAAAAATTTCACGTGAAAAGTTATAATCATGTAAATGCTCGATAATACTATGGTTCGTTGTATTTCACTCTTCGTATGGTACAGATAAAAAGAGACTAATCTGGCTTTGTACCACGTCGGATGTGGACGTGCAGAAGAAGGTAATAGACAAAATAACAAATTCTCGTCTTCTTTGCTCTTCGTTAATGTTCATCAAAAGCAAAGGAAATTTAATTTTGATTCGATAACAACATTAAAGTAACATTACCGTAGGAAGTATAATGGTTTTATGGGAGAAAATATAAATTAAAAAAAAGAAATTAGGGTTTTAAATGTGAGAAATTAAATTGCGCTACACAGAAATATGTCATCTTTGTGTAAACGGTACATTCACACAGCAAGATATTTATCGAAATATTGTGAATTTTGAAATTTTCCGTTATATATATGTATAAAACGAAGGCAGCGGATCTCGATTTGAAAGTCAAATTCTACGGCAAGCCGCAAGTTTGAGAGAATTCGGTTCGTTTATTATTTAGATAAAATTATCCAATAAACGTTTACGATTGAATCTTTTATCTTAAGCTGTATAAATGTACCACTTTAGACGATAATGTATTATTCATACATATATATATATGTACGTAATTTATCTGTATGAGGATCGTAAAGTAACATTGTACACAAAACCGCAGCTATTGTACTCGCATGAACTGCAGAAAGATTAATCGAATAATTAAGAAGTTAGTGAATTATTCAGATATAAATAATGGCTGCTGGTAATTTGAGCCAATTGGGTATTCGAAAGATATATTGCTTTGATTTTATGATTTTGTATATAAGTAGTATGAGACGCCATTACGGTGGCGAGATTGGATCGAATTTTTATTCCTTCAGCTACATCTTCATTTTGAGCAACTTGAGAGACATTTTTATATGGAAATCTAAATTTTTTGGGGAACGTCAAGGGCCTAGCCAGCCCTGAAATGGATTAAATTTGCATCCTAACTCGAATATTACAATGGGAGAATATGAAGGGGATAGAAATTATATGCTAACTACCGGTGTCATATACATTCAAGTTCATTATTTTTCTTCATGTTTCCTTTTAGCCTTATACCACGCCGTGGGAAAGATCGATTGTTTACGTTTAAGATTTATATATGTATTTTTTTTTTTTTTATTATATATGTCATATATACAAATACTTATTATTTAACACAAAAGGATAACAAAAATTCGTTTTTTTCTCTTTTTATAAGAACAAGCGAATACGAATTTTTTCTTCGTAGGAGATATCATCAATTCGTGTACAATATTTGTAGGAGGTAAAATGAAAATGAACAAGTAATAATGAAAAGCTCCGCGATCATAAGCTTTTGATTCAACCTTCCTCAAAGTTTAGCGCAATTAATTTAATTTTTACCCATAATTTTTATTTATCTCCCAAAAATTTTTTTAATCTTTTTTTTTGTACTTTTTGATCAATAATACAAGACATTTTTCCGCCGCTGGTGAATTTGAACGCTTGCAAATTTTAGACGCAATACATGGCGAACGAATGAATAATCCACTCGGAAATGAAGTATTAATAAATTTAAATTCGAATTTCAACGTGGGGGAAGGGAACCTTGCTTAAGGTTCAGGTTTTTGATTAAGCGAATTCGAAATTAATC
>JAOWBB010007324.1:0-114278 GCA_028565995.1 Ricinus marginatus
AAACTTAAAGAAATTTTTAGTTTGAATTTAAAAAAATAAAAATATATAAATAAAAATTTGCAGATAAAATTGATTTAAGTATAAAATTAACTTACGGTAAAAACATCTTATAATTCCAAACAAAAAACTTACGAATGAAATTTTTTTAATCCTTGAGAAAAAAAAAAGTATTAATTCTGAAAATTGTAGATCAATTGTCCTTATAATTATACATATTACATATTTAAATATGTTTATGTTCAATAAAGTTATAGTTAAGAGGATAAATAATATGAATCGTAATAAGAAATAAAACGTTCTTACATGATTATCTATTTCAATATCTATTGAGTTGAGTACTGGGGAAGTTTCTATTCCAAATGAAAATATATATTAAGTGATTTTATATATGAATTATTAACATTACTATACGAATTGCGTAAGATAAATATTTTTTAAAATTAAATAATTTCAATTAAAATTTAAATCTTAAGTTATGCATAAATGTTTTATATAAAAATGTGAATTAGACTTATGTATGTGAAATTTTTTTATTCATTATAAGCAGTAAGGGGAGTATAAATAAGGCGAAAATGAAGAGGAAAATATTTGGAAATAAGAGGGTTGAGAAAAAAAGGTGCATTATAAGTTCCATATTTCATTATATATATATATTTTTTTTTGAAAGTCAGTAATGAGATTGCCAGTTCCCATGTATGTAAATTTATTCTATGTAAATTAATATGAATATTAATTAGAATATTAATTAGAATAAGTGGTTTTCGAAAATGAGGAACTTCGTAATATAAATGTATATTTCTCATTAATGTCTCACAAATCAGTATTCAAGATCCGAAAATTTAAAAAATTAAATTTTCATGCATTTGACCACATGTATGGATTAACATAAGAAATTTTCTTCAACTTTCATATATTCAGTGTTTTTTCTACCATTACGGTTTTTTTCTCTAATTTTCTAATTATTTTAAATATTCATTTTTCATATTTTTATTTTCATTGAGAAACGATGATGATAATAAAGAAATTAGAAAGTCGTAACGTTGATTTTTTTTAGAAAATTATAAATATTATTATTTGTTGAATGAAAAATCCGAATTAGATATAAAGGTATTCATTTACTAAATGCTTATTGCGTAAGTTAAGAAGAAACAATATAGGGAGTTTTATGAGATTATCTACGTATATGTATCCTTTTGTAAATGTCATAAAAAAATTATATATAAGAAGGAGTTATATTATTGCATTGCCACATAAAACAATCGGAACTGACTTTCCCCCCATTCAGGTAGTTCGTCTTCCGAATTGGATTGGGAATATATATACGTTACACATATTATTTTTATATTTGCCAGACATGAAAAATCGTAATTGCGGTGAAGCAACGCCGAGCATGTGTCGACATATGCGGAGGGATACGGAGCGTGATGCTTTTAATGCGGTCACAGCGGAGCTCGATCGCCATCGTGAAGCGAGCGGGGCCCGTTCATCCCATGCCGGAGAGCGGATCAACAATGCCATTGCCATTCAGTGGGTCAGTAAATTTTTAACGGTATCTGCTGCTTCTCCATCGTCGCGGACTCGTCCGCGGCAATGGAAGTTTTCCAGCAATTCGACTCACCTTTTTTCCTTTTGGGAGTGCCATCCTCCTTGGACGCTTCCGCGGCAAGGGCGTCTGCAAGCAGAGCGGCAAAAATTGCAATTCCTAACGCGGCGCTCCTTCGGTGTATCCAATCCATTTTGCGGTCTAATCCGAGCATCGAAACCTATTTCACTTTACGGTGTATCTAAATCATTAAATATATATATATACATATATTTGTACTTTTAGCTGCTATTATTCTAACTGGGATGTGAGTGCATGGCAGAGGAGAGCGTTGCTATATTTTTCGCGGCTTCGCAACCGATACCGCACTTCTAATCTTACTTAATTCAAAACTGAAATTTATCTTTGACGTAAAGACAAGATCGCCATCGAGTGGGTCGTTTATATTTCGGGGACGGGGCGCGCGGGGGCCCCCAAAAGAATAAAGGGAGCTTCGCAAGATTATTTATATATATATATATATATATACAACAATTTGTTAGTTTGATAATCCTCTAACTTTGAAACACATTATACTGACGACTATAAATACAATCGCGAGTTCACTTCGCATCCACGTACCAAAAAATCATCTCCGTAAGCACGAAAGATCTGTTCCCGAGAATAAAGCACCGACTGAAGTAACCCAACAAGAATCCGCACGGACCAGCTTTGGAGAGTGCGGCGCAGATAGCGTACTACGAGCCCCTTCTCCAAATCAGGTGTCACGTGCCCTGGCACAATTAAATACTTTTCAACCGAGTTGAAGCCTAACATCAAAATGGTATTAGAATGGATACGGGCACGTAAAAAACTCAGTGGTGCGCTCCTAGGTACGGGGCACTCGACTATCTCTCTTTTTCTTCCTACATGTTTTGGTATTTCCCTCTCTCTTTCTCTCTTTTCTCACTCTCTTTTTACTTAAATTAAGTGCTTTCTCTTTCCTGGTTTTGCTTTTGTAATTCAGGCATCGCGTCTAATTTTTTTTTTTTTTTTAAATAAAAAGAAACGTGTTAAACGCACGACTGAACGGTTCCTTGATGAATTTCCCGTAAGGGACCATGGCGGTAACACTCCGGTCGGAACTCAAAAACTTTTTCACTGCTAAATTTGAAGTTTTCTTTTCGGGCACTGATTTCGGCTCTGACTTTGCTTAGCAAAATGTTTTCAATAATCCCGAGCCCCGAAGATGAAAAGAAAAAAAGGAATCCCATTTCAGTTATACGAATTACTTAATATGTATACGTTAATACATGAAATTTCATTAAGGCAATTTTCGTCGCCGTTTGCAAATAAATTTTTGCAAATACTACTACCACGGGCTTCCTTCGTATTGTTAAACTTAACTTTAAATTATTGAATAAGTAAATCATCGCTTTAATTATAATATTCTCGGCGTGAACATAATGAGTGGGTTCCTCATTTTCCTTTTTGAACGTAAGCCGTGTCTTTTATACCGTTAAATTTTTTGAAATCCTTTTACTGTATTCCATACTTTATTCTTATACTTTGAGAAACTAAAAAAGTGGAAAAGGATGGAACTTATCACTTCACGCTAATAAACATTTGCCCTGTGAGAGTGTAAGAAGGAAATCAAATTGTATCGGAGATTCTTCTTATCGCAGTTTCGATATAAACAATCCAAAAAACTATATAAACTGCTAGTTTGTCGCAGGTTTTTCTAATCTTCTCCGTGCTCTTGCTTCCAGTTGAGAAGTGCATCTCGTTGCTGTCAAATTATTAAAAAATTTATTTTCATTTTTACGTTTCGACTTGAAACGTGCACCTACCGTTATAGGGCTGGATAATAAAGAAAAATTGTGTACTAAGAGTGAGCGACAATTTCGGTGACTAATTAATAATTTCTCATAAAATTTTTCAGTATTCACTCGAAACATTTTCTTATCTGTTAAGGTCTCTTTTATGGTGGAATGGCATTATTTGAGTATTAGATTTCAACTGTTTTTAATGAAATGCGCTGTCACCCAGAGCCCGTTTTTGCTTTTGAATAATTTTTAATTTAAAAAGAAAATTTTAACTTTATAATTACACACTTAACAAGATTTTGATGAGATGTGATTTTGTGTCGGTGAAATCGTATTGAAATATTTTATTTGTTGGCTTAATATGGATTGACGCATTGGATCCGTATGGAATATGGATGTGTGTCAATCCACGGATCAATGAACGTGAATGCAGTTATTAAGATATGGTAAAGAAAACTGTTGTTGTATCAATATTGAGTCAGAATCATAATACTAAAAAAGGCGGTGCAGAGATCTTAAAAGTTCAGTGGGGAAAATCACAAAGGCCACTTGAAACAGAGTTCTTTAAAAAAAGAATTGAAGGTCGTATAAGAAAAATATATATATATATATATACTTATATGTTTTTATATATATATGTATGTATATAGGTATATAATTTTATAGATATATAATAAAGGCTTTAATTTTACTTTTTTAGGTGAAAATATTCTTTTAGACCAAAAAAATTCCCTTCACTTGTATTGATGAGAAGAAAAATTGATGAAATTTAATAATTGCCTCTGAATACATATAGATGCTGAAATTTAAAATTTTATATAAAAAACACAATAATAAAAACTGTACAGTCGTATATACAGTCATAAATCTTCTACTGGCATTTTCAAAGACATATGGACGTCCAATCTCTCTAAACCTGAATCTCCTTTTTTTATTTGATATGTAAATATAAATATGTATTTTTTAATACATTAACCTATTCAGAAAATGCTTTTTTGTGTCATTATCAAATTTTAATCGTTTCAGACACGGTAAGAATCAATATCATTTTCCAATATCAATAATATCATTTATCATTATTAAATTTTAATTTTTTTATTGGAGGAGAAAAAAATTAATTGTAATACTTATCAATTAAAAAATGTAAATAAGAAATTATACTAATTGTGCATTTCACGAGTTTTAAGTGTTTATCGTACAGAGGTTTATAATTATAACTCTATAAATACCAATTTATCTATTGTAATTTTTTTTAAAAATTATTTTACCAAGGAAACATAAATGGTTGATGAAGTTAATTCATTGAACTAAGTATCATAAACAACTTCGATTTCAATACGAGTGCAGAGAAAAATAAGGACATCATTTATATTGTTAAATCTTTTTGTGCCTTTTAATTTATATCGGCTCAGATTTTCAGTAGACACAAATATTGCGAGCGATTTTGCCACGGAGAAAAAAGACAACTCCATTGTGATTTTCCACGTATTTTTCTTAATTGCTGTAGCTTGGCATCGGGTCCGACCGAACAGTAGCGAATGGGAGGGAATTCCGCCGGGAGTGCAGGTTCTTGATTCAGTTGCAACCTGCGACGGTCGGTCAAAAAGACCACCTCGGGAAACCCAAGGTTTAATTTCTCCTTCTTCGGAGAGACTTCGGACATTTATCCTTCCGCCGTCACTGAAGAAGCGGGAAATTTAGCCGTCGAAAAATCTCCACGACAGCGGAGCGACAGCGGAGGAAAACTGGTTCCGCATTCTAAAAGCTCGACGCGAGTTTCAGATCTGAACGTGGCTTTCAAACGACTCAAGCAGGATCGGGATCGATTTGATCTTCGGCCATTCGTTATCATTACCATTAACCTTCGTGAATGCACAGTCGGGCTCTCGTGGTGTAATCTAAAAGCAACGCGCAGTCATTATCCTATATTTAAGCCGATAATTAAATTAATATCTTTTTTTTTTAATTTTGAGCTGAAATCGTTCGTGTCATTAATTCATGTTTCATGGTCTGGCAATTTCGTTTTTTCCTACCCCATAAACTGGGATTATCCAATGCGGATTGATTCAAATAAATTAATGCAAAGAATAAGATTTTAATTAAGGCTACCCATTAAAATTGCCAGTAAATATAACTGGTAATCGGAATTTAATAAAGCCATGCAACCGTTTATGGCCTGTCTGTAAGGCTGTTAATGATTGCAGAACCATGTGGGCTTTTACCACGGATTTTATCTGCTCCTGTAGTTCTCGGAGCAATCTTCTTGTATCTATCCCGTAACGACATTCTTGTTGGTTTATTTTCTTCTTTTGGCGCGTTTGATTTACGTCGGCCTCTTCCCTTACTCTAGCGGTTACGGTTTTATGGTATGTCTTGTATAACTCCATAATTACCGTATTATAAATATCGTAGGTCTTTCACTGCTGATATCTCCAAATGGATCAGCATTTTTTCTCGTTTGAATGGAAGCAGAAAATATATGAATATTATCCACATGTATGTGTGTGATACACATAATATAAAACGAACCACATTTACCGTGGTTCACGGTAAAAGTAGTTTTCTCCTAGCTAGAATATGAAAGAACTTGTTCAACTGTATCAAAATATCAAAGAATGGGAACGAGAATTGCAAGTTTAAATATCCTCCTGTAAGAATAGGAAGGGTGAAATTTCATTGTTAGAATCGAGCATATGTTCAGATGCAGAATTTAAAATACTGTAAATGTTAATTTAGTAATTCACTTAGAGTGTAATCTTTTATGATGCGTTAAAAATATGATTATATTGCAAATCTATATCATTAATCTATATTCGGACATGGTGGTATATACTAGATACGCATAATATACTAGATACTGTAGATGCTAAAACCTATGTAATCGTTGCCCACGCATAAATGAATATCCCCATTTATATTTTTGAGGTTTATAGAAATAGTTTTATATTTTTGAGTGCGTTCCGTGGAAATTCGCCGCGGACTAATGATTCGCGTTGAAAGAGCGAAATTTATATAGAAATATTTAAAACTGTTTCGGACAAAAACGTCAGTGATATGAAAGTTCTAATCGAAAGAGATGTCAAATTTTTTTGTACGTGCCTGGCTTCATAGGGTAAAATTCATCCTGCTTACGGTGTTAATTAAAGTGGAGAAAAAAAATACAAAAAATGTAAATGGAATCTGCTCAGCTTCACTTGATTTAACATTCGCGGTTTTGGTCCATTGGTCGTTACCAAAATCTCCCGAGGAAAACTCAGCTTCCTAGGTATTTCCTGTAAAATTTGGCTGAGTCAGAATCAATTATAATCCACTGGAATAGAGCGCAATGGGAAAATTATATTTGTTAAATTTCATTCCAAACATAATTTCGGTTCCCTTATGTCAGTGCTTTGAGGGAAATGTTGCATAATGAACCAAGACCGAGGAACGCTTACATATGGGAAGCGAAATTTTCCGTATCCGTATTTGATTTTGTCTTCGTTTACAAAAGAAAATAAATTATATGCATGGTTTATTTTGTTTATTTAATTGTGTTTGCCATGTTATAAACTATAACGCATTTCTCCTTGCTTCAGAGTTAGTTTGCACTTACATTACAATCTGTTTTTACGCGCGGCAGCATTCCAGATTTGAAAAACTGCAACAATTATTTAAAAATTTTATAAATAACAGCGGCTTTAAGAGTTTATGAAGTTGCGGTGAAAAATTCTTGGAGTGAAAAATTTACTAAATTATATCATAACTATTCGATAAAAATAGGCTAAACTTTGTATATGAAATATATAACTGAATTTGCCATGGAAAAAAATGTATTTAATGCTAGTAAAAACGGTTCCCAAGGCAAAAATACAGGCACGAATTAAGTTATATAAAGTGTGTAATTCATTAGATTATATAAATATTTAGAATATTATACAATTCTCGACTTGATTTATCTATAGATACATTCCGCTCTATTTTTCTTCTTTGACTCCTCCCTTTCGGGCCGGCGTTAAATAATTTGACTCGGCCTTCTGGATATTTCAAAAAATTTGGACATAGGTAATAATCAACGTAATATGCTGGTGTATTGTCGACCGAAAAATTATTTAAGATTGATTTTTTTAAAATAAAATTTGATCGGAAATCACTGCGGCATCAGAATGCCGAGGCTTCGATAACGAAATATCAAGAATATTTAAATAACAAAAGGAAAATATAACTTCGCGCACTTCCACATGCCATTTGGGTTAGGCTCTTTTCGAAGTTCCTCACTGATTTGGACCCATGGAAAATCCTCATTCTTTTGCATTTCTTCTGGTGCCGATGTCGAAGATCCCGAAGCAGATTTCGGGATTTTGCTCCAACCTCCGATGGAAGTCTCTTAGTAAAAGTGATAGGGCAGAGGTAGTGCTGCATGTACCTCTCCATTAGGAACAGGTTTCGATCGACTGACGCGTCGATGCCGCGCCCAAATGCGAGTGTTCGAAGCTTGTGCGACGGGGGCAGTTTCCTGTCGCGGTGCACACCTCGGGGATTTCACGAAATTCCGTTTCCAACGGAGCCGAAAGGGATGCGAGTTTTCCGCCAAATTTTCAAAAACCTGCGATGCTGTCAAAGCGCACTTTTCCCGCTTCCTTTGTTGGATGCCGGGCAAAAAAAAACTTCTCTGAATATTTTTAGGCGAAACAAAATATGCCAATTTTTCTGTTGCAATAAAATTTTTTTAATACAAGCAAAAACGTAGACGTTTTTAATGGAGTAGTTTCGTTAACAGAGCCGTGTCTCTACACTTTAGTTTTTTTAGTTTTATTATAAAGCATTTATAATATAATTAAATTCTTTTTAAGTGAAACAGGAAAATTATGTTTATGCAAAAATTTAATAACAATTAACTTGCTTATAAATGATTTCATGGCATTTATTATCGTTATTTCAGAAAAGATTACCAGTCCATAAATTTTTTTCCAAAAACGATGAATCAATTTATTTTTAATCGAATATTGCCTTTTCATTTAATACAGTAAAGCATTAATTTAGTAATTATGCAGTACTAAATTATTGGCTTTGATATGTTACTTAATATGTATTCGATATTATTACATTTATTATAATTGTAAAAGTTAATAAAATTGATCCCTTAAAACCGTATTTTCACTTGAAAAAGGCTGATTTAATGTTTACGTAACAAAAATAAAGTACTACTGAATGACTACTGCGGTTATTCATGTGTAGAAAAGCAGGAAGTTGATTTCGGAATGGGGAAAGCATTGGAAAGATGATTTTTAAAGATATTTTATAATTCAATAATACTTGAATAATGATGTTTAATATTTTTCACCTGAGGTCTTCATACAAGATCTTTCAAGATAATACTTATATGTAAATCGTTACAAACGAATGGGTTATTTATGCGGATAATTAAAATTACAATTATTTTATTGTGAATATTTAAATATAATATAATTATTATTTTTCATTTAAATGACATTGAACACGTACGAAATACGTTTTTTTCTTTTATTTTGATTTTCATTCAAATAACATATTTGATGGAAAAATCCTGCTCACTTTTCGATTTCAAACGTGAAATGATTTATGCTAATTAAATCGAGAGGAGATAAATGAGAATAATATTAATAATATATATTGATGCTATATAGCAGGTGGAAATATGAAATAAAATTTTAATATATTTATCCATTTGCTGAAGGTTGGCAACCAATCGCAGTGAAAGTTCTCATAACAGTTTATGGTCAAGGAATTCACCCGGATTCGTAGATCGTTCATCATGCTTTGTGACTTTGAAAAAATGTGGCATTAATATGAAATAGTTTTTATACATAAAATATTCAGTATTTTAATCAATCTTCATTACATATGATTAAATACATTGAAGTTTTCATTAGACATGAAATCGAAAGTTTTTTTCCATAACACGACAATTTTTCGTATTATTTTGATTGCTTTACATTCATATTCAATTTATACTTCCGCTTTTAAAAAGGTATGAAATATTAATATTTTTTTTAGCTCTAAATTTGTTTTATGAGATTTACGCAAATTTTTTCCTACACCATTCACTGCCGTTTCAGGATCCTCAAATGCTCGGGCGACAAATGTGAGAAGTTCGTTTAATGATAATTTTAGATGTTGGATTAAATTTCCATTATTATTTGTTAATATCCAGCGGCGGACAAGGCCAACTGTTTATACGTTTGCCGAAGTGCGGTTTTCAGCTTAAGCTGAGGGCAATTCCTCGGTGGAATTAGACGTTAAAATGATTTTCCTATGACATACTCATGTTTTTGAGATTTTCTTGATTGATACACCGGAATAATTTTGACATTTTTATCCGGCAGTTTTAAATAGATCGATTGACACACATTTCGTGCGTCGTTCACAGATTCACAATATAAAACAATCTTAAAACATGCTTTGTGCTCATAAGAACTTAATGCTTATAAGCATGCGCCGGTCATCGCGGTAGCCGTCCACGGCATGAGACTCAACCGAGCGCTTTTTAATCAAATAAAAGTTTTTACGCGTTTTCGGCTGCAACCGCTGATTTCCCTTGTTAAATCGCCTTAACTGCATTAAATATTTCGCTCAGATTTCGATTAATAGGCTCGGCCTCCAGTGTAGGATTGCGGAGGCCTCGTCAATTGCTGCAACAAGTTTGACCCGATAGAGGGTCAGGCAATCTGAGAAATTCGAGAGAGGAACTTCCTTCAGTTTTTTCGTTCAACTCATTTTAAATAAACCCGCAGAAATTGTGTAAGCTCAAAGTGAAGGAAGAACACTGATCGAATTGCCGCTGTTTGCGTGAGGCTCCGGCAAGGCTCGGTTATCATCGAAATGCAGGTCCTGCAGCAATCTGAAGAAGGTTTTCTTACTTAATATCCTTGCATAGGTCTTCGACTCTTAAGATTAATTGTACATAATAATCGCACTCGTAGAATTGAATCAATACGTTGTTATTCCATTCATGAAAAATAAATAAAATCGCATCTTAATTAAACTGATAAAGATTTTTTTTTCTCTAAAAGCTTAAACAATTTCTTTACATAGTTAAATATTTTGAGTTTTTTTTTTTACAAAACGAAAATCTGTGGATTTTCACCTAAATAACATATCTTCCACAACTTGCCAACATAAATTTACAATTTAACGAGAAGAATGACAAATGATTTTTTTCTTTAGCAAGGATGTTAAAGTAGGAGTTTTTCCAATATAAATTAGCCTTTTCAAGAACGAATTATAAATTATTTTTAATTGCTTATTGAAAAACGAAATTTAATTTTCGAGTAAATAAGGAAAATAAAACGTGAGTTACCCGCGAAACAATAAACCGTGACAGATATGTAACAAAGAACTTGGTGATTGCAGTTTAAACCATAATAATTTTCTCCAATAAAAACTACATACTTCCTTGCGAGTGAAAAATATTTTTTCCACTGCGCACTGGATCAAAACGCGAACATTTTGAAATTTTTATGTATGAAACAAAACACATTAACTTTGATTGATTGTTAAATGAATCGTTGGTTGCCTATTTGAATTGCCGCACGGAAAAAATTTTTTATTTAACCATAAAAAGACTTTCCTCGGACGGATGTTTTATTCAGAATGAAAACTCAAAGCCAGAGCTTACAATTGCGGTATATACGATCCTTATTCGGAAACCAAGTTCGCTTGTACCATCTTCTGGAAAGCGATCCTGCTGAGGAACTTGACGATTTCCGCTTTTAACTTCCTGCACGCCCTGCTGCATCCATCAGAATGTCCCACTAATGATAGACCCGGGCAATTTGTATTCACATAATTTCCTCATAGGTTTTTTATGGTCAGTGCAATTTTGTTGCACCGTGATCATAAAGGGGGGACATTTTTATCTTGAATTTTATTGAGGGAAGCGGAAGGAAGTTTAAATTATCATATTTTCCATTTACAAGAGTCTGTTCCTGAAACTGTTTTTCGCCCCGGGTTCCAAAAGCTGTTTTGCCTAATGCCACACGCTACGTGCACATTAAAGATAATCCATATGAACTCTTTATTACGACGAGCTTTTAACATAGATTTGGGAAAAGTATTTGATAGGGAGCAAATCAGTTGTAAAGTTTTTGTTTCCTAATCCAATTTTTTTTATATTTATAACCAAGTTAACTTGCATCTGGTTTACCGCGGATATTTTAAGCATCACATCAATCAAAATATTATAGCCGAAGTATCTTTGGTTTCAAATCTTATATAATTATGGATACCATATAGGAATTTCAAGATTTCTTTATTTCGATTAATCAAATTATATAATTTTTCTGTGTAATTCGATACATATCGATGGAATTGTATCGGAAAAGGTCTTAAATATTACGAACGTAAGATGAACAAATCATTATCCGATGTAACATTATATAAAAATTTTATATTTCCAATAGTATTTAAGTTGGTGTTTTGAACCATCTTAAATTATATTCGTTTTCATTACGAAAATGAATGAATCAGGAAAATGAAGAATTATAAACACCTGTTTATACCTTTAACGGCCACATATTTATTACGACTGGATTAAATAACATAAGTTCTGGTGCATCCACCATCTATACATTGCATAACTGTTAACGGTATAAATAAATTCAATAATTTCCAGAATAAAATCGTGACAGGCTCTAATTAAACTATAGATTAAGTAAGCGAAGATTATTAATTCGTATTGTGTTCTTTTCAGCAACCGAATTAAGATATATCAGAGGGATTTCAAAAGTTTTGCCTTAATTGCACGTTAGAAAAAACATTTAACTTCCTGATCGCGCTGCTCTACTGGAACGGCTAAGTCCTAGCCCACTGCAGGAAGTGCTCGGGCACAGATTTCGTAAAAATTTAATCTTTCCAGGCCTTCAAGTTTGGATTTGAAGTCGCTCGCATCGAAACCGGAGGAGAAACATAGATTTTGGCGATGGTTAAAGTGGTCTTGAGCAAAACTTGAGCAAGAATAAGAAAAACCTTGTGAATCAGGATTTTCGGTATTTGCTTTCGGGCATCTGGTCAGGTATTTTCACTAGCCGTAAATTCCCTCCGTTCGGATCCCAAATCATCCGCCAATTTCTTTTTCGCGAATTGCTTGGGAGCATCGCCCGAAAGGTGAATTTTTAAGTTTTTCCCAGCGATGCAAAACGGGGGAAGAAAAATCAGGTTTTTTGCTCTCATTTTGTTATTGTAGATTTCAAAAAAAAAAAAAAAAAGTTTTTGATGTAAGAAAACCTAATTTTCCAAATTTCCGAACGTATCGGCATTAACTGTGTTATATCAAAATGCCGATAGTTTTCATAATTACAAGGTTTGTATCATAACAGAAAGCTTACCGGATAAAGAAAAATGTGACGCATAAAATTCGCAGAGAGAATTAATATTAATAAAAATAATTTGGTTAAAATGATTTTTAAACCATCGTAAAATTTAAGACCTGAATTGATAAAAATCTAATGCGATCGCGGAATTATGTTTTAAACCTGGTTCCAGCTAAGAAATGATTTTTGCTTTTTACATTTTAATTTTTTACCGACCGAGGTTTTCAAAGCCCGTCGACACAACAGCAGGAACAGGCTGCTAATATGTTTATATGCCGCAAGCGTTCGGAGAGTGAACAAAATATATAGATAAACGTGAAATAATTCCATTCCGTTCCAAAAGTTCCACCAATTCACAACCGGTTCGCTTTTCGAGTCAAATTTGCAGGGAAAACGCGGCGTTCGTTGCTTCCAAAGTCGGAAAATTCGTCTTCCATATTTCTTTTGCATTTGCGATAGCCTTTCTGCAAGTCATCGCACTGCACATGTAATTTGAGGCAAATTTTTGAAACTGAACTTGAAACAGAATTTGCCCTTGATTCGCGAGATCGACGTGCTATTTGCACATTTTCCTTTTGCAGTTTAACCCAGTCTCGCAGGTAGCGTCGAACGCGCGCCGATTTACGGTTTCCGGTTCGAGCGTCGAGGAACGGGAGCACTGGAATGTTTCCGGTGGGCGCAACGAATCCGGAACCGCGAGCGGTCCTCCTTCCTTCGAGTGCGGCTTCCCCTGCCGCGCTGCAAAGCGAATTCGCGGATCCCGCATCGGAAAATTATCCGAGGCACCTTCTCCGGTCGCTTTCGTCGAGAGCCCAATGCCCTTCGCGAAACGTTTGCATCATGCATCGCGGGTCGAGGATCGTCGAAAGTCCTTGCCCAACATCCCTCACTTATGCCCACACAATTATCGCTCGTTCATGACTCCTTTCACTCTCACTCAACTCTTCCTGCCATAACTAAATTGTCCTTAATGAATTCGGTTATAGCAAACCGCTGTAATAAATTATTTTGCTATTGCCGCGGTTCAACGCTGGGCGCGAAAACTGCTTTCTGTCCGGCAGGTCCGTCTCAGTCGCCCAATTTCCGTCGTGCATTTAGGTGAGGTGTCGGCGTGCGGAGCTGTCAGCGGTGTCACAGTCCGGCGGCTAAGACGGAAGCTGAAGTCGCCGGTTCGCCTAATTCTGCCTTCGATCAAAGTGTTTTCCGGGCTCGTTCCCGGTTCCGCGGGAATTTCCTCTTTTTTTTACGGATTCTTTCGTCCCGCGGAGAGCTCCACGTTGTTGACGGCGTCCGTGCCGGACGCAAGGCTTGAAGTGAGAGCAGAATTCGGCTGCACGCGCCGAAACCGATTTTATACGTTCACTGAAAGAAAAGCAAAATTCTTGACCCCTGGATAAGTAATAATTTTTGTGTTTTTTGACCTCGAAATGGACCACAACATACATCACGATTTCATAAGAATAAATAATCTTTTATCGTTCATTCAAAGGATTCATTTGATCGTTCTCTCCGATTTAAATGCAGCTACAAAAGAAAATCATTACAAAGAGAACGCGTTGGAATCATGCTCGAGTTTCGGTTTCATCCGACAGCGTGATCTCCAGCGGATTCCGCAGGCAAACGTGAGAAGCAAACGTTTTGGTCAACGAGAACATCTTTTATGTTATCCATCGATTTAAGTGAAACGACGTCTTTCCAGAGTATTCACGTAGCAAAACGGGGTATCGAAACCGGCAAATTACTTCACTCTTGAGGAGAAAATATTATATAATGGTGCGAAACTCACTGTCTGAATCTTCTCGCCTTATTTGAATTTTATGGACTGGCTACTTCGCGTAAGGTGAAAGTTTTAGTTGATCCCGATTACGGGCCGAAGAAAAAGTTACCGCATGGGCGTGCTGCAAATTCGCAGCAACTGCGGCAATCCAGCACCCCGTCCGTAACTCCGGCCCCTGGGGTGGTAGGTTCCTGCTTCCAAAGCGACGCGTAGAAAAAGGATGAACATTTTAAAAAGCCTCGTCGAGTGTTAGACATTTTTCCTTGTAGATATCTCGGGGCGTTTGGATTTGACCTTAGTGCCCAGCCGGAACTGAAATCTCAACTGGAAGCAAAAACTGAAAGTGCCCAGCGTTGGTTATTTATTATAATAATGCGGTCGAAGGTAATGAGCTTGCAATAAAGGTGGAGATCCGGTCGGAACTCGGTTTCCCGACAGCTACGAAGCGATTCATTTCGGTCTGGCTGGTGGCTCTCGCTGCTTTCCAGATCTTCGGTCCCGGCCGAACGGAAGGAGAGTGCTCCGAGTCTTCAGCCACGCCTTCGGAGGAATTCGAGTGGCCTGCGAAATCTGGACGGATCCGCAGACCCGCGAGATCCGGATGGGTTTCCTCTCTGCTGCATCCGTTGTCGAGACATCGAATTTTCTCGAAGAAAACGCGGGAAAAGTGTTCGTGATATTGCCAGGGTGCCCCCGGGCGGCTTGAAGGGAGTTCCAGCCGAATCGAGTAAAATGCTCCGGAATCTCATCCCTCGGCCGGACGAATGTACACACAATCTGCTTCGTTGATTGTCAGGTCCTGATGGCCAACCATACGTTTTCGTTAATTTCTGCCAGAATGTTTATTTATTCAAAACATGATACATTAGAATTCATTCTGCAAAACTGTAAATATTTCTGGTTGCTTTGTCGCTCCAGTATGTCGGCGACGAGTAGGAATATGCGCTGCATTATGCACGAAATATGTACTGCACTGACGTGGTTTCCATATCAACTCCTTTTAGCATCCTGAAAGTTAATTTGGTTATCAACCTTTCAAGTTTGTCTTCGTGTAGCCCGCTTACGCGACTCCATGTGGTATAGATTAACGTGACTCCGGGTTGCTCTGGTCGTACGGGATGAGCTGGTCGAACGCTTTTCCTTTTGGCTGCCGCCTGTTGGGTAGCATAAGATATGCCGCGATTTAAAGGATCCTTAATCTTTGTCGTCGGGTTGAAGGGGAAGTGGCATGAACAGATTCTTTTTCCGGAAGATGGAAAATTTTTCACCGACATTCCGCGGCGGGAGGTGTCGGACTCATCCTTTACCGGGACGTTCCCACTAAAAAACTTCTCATTCTTCCACGTCCCGGCCCCGTGCCATGGCAGGAAACCGAGTCTCGGTTATTGGTCCAAAAGAGGTAGGAACCGATTTGTCTAAGAAAGTGGCACTCACGGAATCAACCGGGATCTCTACTTTTTGGATGAGGTATAGGGCGGACACAGAGAGGAGATTCTTCGAGCTGCACCACGACTGATTCGGCTTCGACGGCAGTAAAAAGCAACGTAACGAGACAGCCGAGACGCGGGATTCAACCTCGTATAAGAGACTTAGGACGGTAGGTCGACGTCGGCCTTCGATGCAGAGATCTGCCGTCAAGATACGTTCTTGTCCTATCGGTCAGAAACGCGGGTTGGTCTGCGATCGGACGTGAAACCTGCAACCGCATCGCTCTGAAGTGAATTTGCGATAACATCGAACCAATTTTTCCGTAGGAAAAGGAGATTTTTTATCTTGTCGTAAGCGGCAATCTCTGGACATCCGTGCGATCGGTAATTGAGATTTTAATGCTACTGCCGGAGTTGCACTGAGCTGAATCCATCCCGCAAACGGAACTTCGGAGGAGTGAAACTTGACATTCTAAAGTTGGTTTTTCCGCTGCAGACGTGGTTCGAAGCAACCGTGCCAAAGGGAGACCCGCGACGTTCGGACAATGAATTCGGTCGTCGACAGACGAAGCTGACACGTCCACGCCCCAGAATCCGAAGCCTGGAAGCGATGACCTGATTCACGAGGCGAGGCTCTGCGACGAGATTTTGTGGGTCTCCGCCTGTAGCTTCCAACAGCTCCGTCACCGCGACGTCGGCAACGTCTTACACGATGAACTCATCTATTAGTTTCCCACGGAGTGGAAGCAGAAAGGAACCCGTGCCGGAATGAAAGCTCCTTGCCTGCAAAGGCAAGGCCCGATAATGAATTCGATCTAATCTCGGTCCGGCGAAGTTTCGTCGCCCTGCACCAGCAATAACATGTCGTTCGTGAGGCGCATAAGTTCGACTCCAGGGTGGTATACGAGAGTAGGACGACTTTATACGCATGCATGACGGATCGATCCGGGAACAAAATCTTGGGTCACGCTGGATACTTCCATCGTCCACAGCACGAAAGCAGAGGGTATTGGATATGGGAGCCACCATTTGCGGAGGTACAAGATGCACATACCCGGGATGGAGTGTCGCTCGTCAATGGCGGGGTACCGAACGCAGTGCTATTTCTCCGGGCAGTGCTGTCAAGAGCGAAAATCACTCTCTTAAGAGTTACCCCACTTACCATCAGCCAGCATAATGGACGATAACTGGCCGACTCACGAGCGGAACGACGGTCTTCCTCGGGAGCGCGCAGTGAGATGCTCTGTGAGAGTTTTATTTTGCTGAGGACTTCCGCTTCAAGCTTTGCACGCCTTTTTGCGATGTGCATCGCTTGCTGACATCTGACTTCGCGGATCGGTCTGGGGCCACACGCAGAATGAACCGAAAGAGATTCGCTTCTGCCTCTCGGACATCTTTTGCATTGTTTTCCCTGGAGTGCTCTTCACGTCGCACCTTGGGCAACGGCTTTTTCACGTGCTCCACCGCAGGCGGTGGAATTCTCACGACGACGGAGATCGGAAGCCGATGTCCCCGGCGATACAAGTCCGACGAAGTCATCGCCTCGCCCACTGGTCACGACTGGAAAGTACGGAGAAGGCGTCTCCAGCGCCATTCGCAAGCGGAGTTTTCCGTCTCGTAGAGATGGTGTGGCGTCGAGGAGAGTCGACGTCTTCCGTTGTCAGGTTAGGTGAGCACACACTCAACAGTTACTCCTGTGCAAGTTTCGCAATTTCCGGCATCGGGTCCGAAACTCGTTTCTTCCGTCAATTAAATGAGCCGACGTTTTTGTTCGTATTGTTTTCCTCCGAGAGCTTCTGCGACGAATAATGTCGCCTCGTCGGTCGCGATTGCTTCGGCACCGCGACAAAACGCCATCGTTCCGCAACGCGGAGTATTTCGCCAATTTCCAGTTGTGCGACGGCCTTTTACGCTTTCAGGCCGACGAAATCTGGGAAGGAGATGTGCAGGTTTTCGAGTGGCGGCCCACGAAATGCATTTAACGAACCCGCCAAGTTTCCAACGGTGACTTCGTCGATCTCGCGACATTTCGCCTTTTGAACTCGCGAAATTGTCGTGACAAGAGAAAATTATCCAAAAAAATCAGTCGTCAGAATTGATTTTCCGCGGTTTTCTCCAGTTACGATCATCTCTTTTTTTTTTTTCTTTTTATTTAAAACTCAGTTGTATCGAATTCCCGCTTTTCATTTTGCCACGACACAGGCGAATACCTTGACGGGATGGCTTCCTTTCGCTCCAGTGCGGAAACCGCGTGTTTCTACGGCAAAAAACTTCGGCACACTCGTTTCGACCGAGAGATCTTGGTCAGTCAAAGACGAGGGCCGTCTGCACAAGCTTGTAACCGAGAAAAATTCCTTCACATACACAACGTGAAAAAATATGATCAATCGATTATGAAAGTAATTTTTTTGGGCGAAGTCCTTCGTTTTCATCGACTTCTGATTTCGATCCGCAAATTACCGGACAAATCTGCGTCATTTCGGGCGGAAAACTCACTTCCGGCAGTAGCTGCTGCCACGGCCGACGCGTTCCCTCGAGATGTCGAGCGAGCCCACTAAAGGTTACCGCCGCACCGGGCGAAGACGTGCAAGGAAAAAATGTTCGAAATCGCAGCAGGCGGCTGCTCAGAAAGAGTCCGGGTTGATGCCGGTGGGTGTCTCGGCGTTAGCCGAAAGAGAATGGCCGAGCTTGTAGGTACTGAATACATTAACCTTGTGAAACGCAATATTTTAAAAAAAATTAGTAAAAGATATTAACAATATTATCCATTTTCCATTTCCGTCTCGGACAATTTTTTCAAATCCGTTCGCTGAAGGCTTCCGCTGAAGCAAAGGGAGACGGACGCCCAAGTTCGTTTCCGCCTGAAGTTAGGTTAGACGGACGGCTCTTCGAGCAGGGTCGGGGAAGTTGAGGCGCCAACCCGAACAAATGGAAATAATTTCATGGCATGTCACGGGTCACGGAGGGAGCCGTAAATGCTAAGAGGCGTTCTCGGCCCGCAACCTCTCGGCCCTGATCTATTTCGGAGTTGCCAACTGCTGGCAACGGGAAATTTTTCTGTGCATGCCGCGAACGAAGCGAAGCTGACGTGGAAATTATCGCGTTGAGTCGTCCTTAGGTTTCGCTTCTGAGAGCCTTCCGATGGCGCTTTTCCGGCTTTTCCACTCCCCGTGGCCGACGCCAAATGACTTGTCGGATTGGCTGCGACTCTTTCCTTCCAACGTGTCCGCAAGCGAACTTTCCGATCGCTCCTCGCTGCCATCGACCGTTAAGATGAATTTAAATTCGTGACGGTGCAGCACTGATCGTTGGAGTGCTCTCTGAAACGGCTTCAACATCATGTCACGGGTAAAAAGTACGCGCTGACGAGGGACAATTAACTCGTCGTGGCTCATGGGGCAGGATTCGAATGCTGTGATGCAATTTCCTTGTCTTCTTTGTCTGGATCTGTTTCTCCGTTGTCCGTGACACACCTTCCATTGTCCCGGGTTCCGGCAAGACGTACCCGATCGGGTCCGGAATGACTCGGCTGTTTCGCCCGCGAGAGCCTGAGTCATTGTCGGCGAAAGTCAGGCGGAAAAAGCTTCGCGGCTCTTTGCCGTTCTTTTGCTCCGGACGGTTTGCCGTTTTTCCGGTGACGGGCCCGATGCACTGCAAACGTTCGAAGCCCATTGGTGGCCAAACCCGACTGACATGTGAGAGCGCTTGAAAGTTAAACATAATCCTTGCCCAATGTAAATTTTATTCCCTTAAGTTGGGTAAGAACGTTCTGAACAGAAGAAACTGAAAAGCTGATCCCTGAACTGTAGTTCAATAAGAATTAACGTTCAGGTAATGACAAAAAAGGGTTGGCATACAAACAATACATTTGATCCTATCAAATTTACATTTAATTGTCTCCTTTTTTATGTAAGAGATGAATGAAAGCAATTTTTATCTAGCGTGAATCCATCTGGAACCAAGCAGATAGAAATATCTAAACAGAAATTCTATGGACATTTTCCAAGCTTTTTATGTTAATTTGGGTTAGAAACAATGTCGTCAGCTACATAATTTCGATATGCTTCTTCTTAGTCTGCGTACAGCGATTTCACTGCATGTAAATCTTTTCTTTGTGTGGAAAATAATAGGAGATAAATAAGGTAAAGGTAATTTGCATGTGACAGCTCTCAATTTTATCAAGACAAATTACGTTAAATATACTTATTGTCCGTGCAGCATTACATGATAATAGTTTTCAAAGATAAAATATTTAATTGTTCTGCCTTAAAGTAATAGATACATAAATTATGTGTATAATATTTACATTAATGCATACATAATATATTACAATTACAATATATATATAAATGTATTATATGCCATATAACGCTTATGATAAATTTATATGTAAAAAATATTCAATAAAGTGATTTTTTCGGCGCTACGAACCTTTCAATTTTATGTTAAATCAATTTTTGTGAATTTATTTATAAAACAATACAAAATAACTTTTAAAATATTTAAAAAATTTGTAATAAAATATATATAAAGTAATTTTTACAATTTTATTTAAGTTTAGAAAAATTTTATTTTAATATTGCTTCTCTGCTACATTACTTAATGTTATATAAATACTGCCGATTTCCGTGAAATGTCAAATTTTACATTTGCAATATTTATTCCCCTAATTAATACGTAATACGGAGTAATAATATTCGATTTTTTTTCGCAAAAATTTTTTACATGTATAACAGTATTAATATAAAGCAACTCAAAAGTTGATGAAATGAAAAATAACAGAGCACATTTTTGGAGGTCATAATAGAGTGTTGATGTGGAAATCGCTGGAAACTTATATAAGTATATATTTGATGGAAACGAAATCAATGTCAAATTAAATGAATAATTTAGCCAGGGAAAATCCCGAAGTGGATCGACTTAATTTTAAATATTAAATAATATAATGAACTGTTGAGTTTATATTTTAAATTTAATGTAGATTGTCCGATCATCAGAGATTTACATTTATAAATATTTTCCACATTACGAGTTCTCGGCTCAGATGTTTTCATGTAACATGCAAATGATTTCTCTCAGCGGATGTGATAATTTTACATTCCTTATGACTGTTTCCTGCCACCTTCACTTGCGCCTAAAGCCCGGAGATAACGCCAAGCTTCACGTATAAGGAAAGCATAGATTTCAGCATATAATTTGCATATATAGATTCTGGAAAAAAACCCTGGCATCCACGGCACTGCCACCGATAAAACTTAAAACTTCCGAAATTTGCTCAAAGTTCTGGAGAGCGACAGAATTAATGGTGAACTGAAAATTAAAAACAAAAACTGACTGTGAAGACATCATTAACAAGGATAAATGTCCTGGGAAAAACTACGCATATTTTACGTGAAGCTCATAGACATGTAGATCACGAAATGTTCACATCGTTTCCATCACTTGCAGCAGATCTACTAGTGTGGAATTTCATATTTTATCCCAATTTTATTGCACAAATATATTTTTAAAATAAAATCCGCTCTCTTGGAACGCTATTAAGAAGTTACATGTTGTACTAAAATCGTGTCAAAGGCTCAAAATAATGTAAAAAAACAGAAATTGGCTTAAGACGAAATTTTTAGCTGAAGAGGTGGATTCACTTCTCTATTACACAAGGTTTATGGTAAATATCGGAAAACGCTATTTGCTTCGTGTAATGTTAATTGTACTTTGGTACATCCTCACTTTAACCCCAAAGGAAATTGCTTGTTTATTTGAACGAAAGCAATGCTACTGAAAATTTCTGCTTCAATTTTGCAGCAGACTTGGCCCTCTTAAATAAATTTGTAAAATCAAAGTTGCAAACATCCATGTATATTTCACACAAAAACTTAATATTTTCCTAAATAATAAATTCTTATAAGTAAATATAAGAATTATTTAATATTATTTATTTCGTGGCGTTTAATGCAAAATTATTATGAAATAAAGATGAAATTATACCGGTTTCGAACTCGTAAGATGTTCTGACAATTAAATAGGATGAAAGTCAATCAACTACTTATTTATTTTTTCATATTTATACAGTTAAATTCATGTATTAATTAAAATATCTCGACTTCTTTTATTTTTAAGAAGAAGTTTAAAAAGAATGAAACACATAATTTTGTTCATAGTCCTAAAAATGTCTGCTGGTTTTGCAATCTCGTGCACGTACAATTTTCGCGCTCATGTTATATTTCATTCATAAAAATTTGCCCAATTTTATTTTTTCCTTCAAAGAAAAGCATGGATTAAAAAAATGAACATATTTAAGTGGATCGTCATCACTTTGCCTTGTCATCTTGGAATCGTGCATTTCGGGTAAAGGAAAGGAGGCAAACTCCGGCCAGTCTGAGTGTTGTCAAGCGTGGAAATCTTTCGCCGCCTTCTGCGAGTGCGCCACGGGCACCAAGGAGGCGGCGGAGAGCGTCGGAGGGATGGAGGGACGCCCATCCCCCTCCGCTCGGACGACAAGGGTCGCCTCCGGATTAGGCCGGATACGGGACGACTCCGAGGGCTTGTGTCGAGATCGGACAATGCGGCCTCCACCTTCCGGGGACGGTGGATCTGTTTGCGCCGCTCAGGGAGCACGAGGAACAGGTCCCTTTGGGATAATTCCGCGTGAATATTAAGGCGGTATCGGTGCACGAGGGTGGGGCTCTCATACACTGACAATGGAGGCAGAATTTTTGGTGTCTTCAGTAGCACCACCACGCATCACGCGCTTAGGCTGAAGCATCGTAAAGTGAGCAAGTGAGCTCCGGACTGGATAGAAGTGCGGAAGGGATGACGGACCGGAATCCCGAAGATTTTGTGCGGGGGAGAAGGGGCCGGTTGAAGAGGGGGTTGTTTTAGTCGGTTCGACCCCGGCACTATCCATGCTCCTCAGCACCGGTGCATCGGAGGTTTCCCCTCGAAAGCGAAATATACGTACATATATATAAGCGTTAAATATTTTCTTTATTTTTTTATTATTATTGACAAACAAACTAAAATACCAAAGCATTTAATCAATTTATTTGTCTGTAACCTTTGAAAGTTTAGAATTTTCTGAAAATTTAAAATTTTTTTAAAAAGCTTAATTATTATTCTTTCATCTTAAGTAATTACGTTGTTTTCGAATCTCGTGGGAAAATAATATGAGCCGTTTTCGAAAAAAATGTACCTGGCAAGAGCCTTGTACAAGTTTTCCCGCCCTTATGTCATGTCTGGCAATTATAAAGGACTTTGAATGTGAACTACAACGTATCGTTGGACTTTTAGTTACATGTTATTTTATACGATTTCGACGAATCCCATTGAGAAATAAAAATCGTAAAAATATACAGTGATCATAATGTGTTCGAAATCGGTTGCGGTGGAAGTAACGACATCAACTAACGATCTCATTCATCTGATATTAATATTTAATATTACTTAATTAATATCGCATGGAATAATAAACACGTAACTTTGTACACACTTTTTGACTGTTGCATTAATATCTTCATTTTTTATCATAACCTGGCCATTAACAAGTTAATTGATCGCATGGCATTTATTTGACTTCATTTGCTAATAGTTATCTGACATCACTTGATTTAATATCCGTTTCGGGAAAATCTGCTGGCGCATCGGAGTAAGTGGCCCGCTGGAGCTGGCGGAATTTTTCACTCCCATTTTTATCGCCAGTTCAATTTTTGTACAGATAATTATAATTTTCGAAAATGTTTCATGCGTACGACATTGTGAAATAATAAAACAAAGCTTTCGTTAACGATTCACCTGGGAAAGGAAAGCGAAATTTCAGTTTCTTACATTGTAATGGTGCGAAGGCAATTTTCCTTGCGGAGACTTTAATCAAACTAATAATGAAGTTGGTCGCTTTTCCTTTATTTTTCTGACACGTTACAATACTGAACTCGTTTCGCCGCTACTTATTTTTATTTTAAAATCGTTTATTTTTATAAAGGAGAAATCACACATGTGAACCGCTTTAAATTAATTTGAAATTACGTTGAATGTGGAGAGCAGAAACAGCGGTTTCTTTCCATTGAGACTTAGGCATAATTCAACGTGGGGCAAGGCGAATTTTCTCAGCGACCTCCCATGGCTATTAATCAAAAAGGCGGAAAGAGGGACAGGTCTTGCCTATTGTTTTCAGGCTTGTGAGTTGCAAAAGCCTCGGCCTGGTAATCCTTGACTGGTTGACAATTGCGCAAAAATTCTGAAATTTTTTCATGAGAAAAAATGAAAAACATGTTTAAGGAATTAAATTTTCCGACGATATTTTATTCGTTATCCGCCCCGAAATCTGCAAGAGCCGCGGAGCAATTTCGATTCTTTTTACTCCAAACCGCGAAACGGGATCTGCTCAGATGCAGGGCGGGTTCCCGATCCTGGAAAAGGTTGACTCCGTCCCTGCGGGCATGGATGCCGAGGGAAGAGCGGGGCGTGGAGCTCTGTTGGGTTAAGCGCGTTCGACTTTATCCCGGGGAAGCTCGCAAAGGATTTGCCGATGTTACTTTGTGATTGACCGCGAAGTATTTCTGGGTCACGTTAAGATTTTGGTTTTACCCACGTTCCTAATTTCGATAATAATTTTTCATTTTTTGCTTAAAAGTTAATTTTTTAACTTTATTTTTGGTCAATAACGAAAATAAAACGTTAAAGGATTGTTTACGTGGATCTAATAACTGACTGTCTGTGTATATGGCAAAGAGCGTAAAAGAGTTAATCTAAAACATTGACCTGTAACAGGATCAGTGCTCGCGTTAAAACCGAGGTTACTTATTAACTGCAACAATCTATATGAATATTTCATAAACATGATTTATATATTTACTTTTAATACAAATAAACATAAAAAGAAATTGAACATCATTTCTTCTTTTTTCGGGAGGAGTTAATTGCATAATATGGACTGAAATATTTCTAATATTTCTTGCAATAAATAAATACGGAGAACCATAGGTCTAAAACGCAAATTGAGATAAGTTAATTGATGTACTAGAGTGATCAGAATAATTTGACAACTTTATAATTTGTGTTTCGTACTCAAACAAGAAAGTACATCAAGATCCTGCAAAGCGTTAATGGAATAATGATGCCGATAATAGTAATAAATATCTTAATTTATAGCTATTTTGTTGTTTATCAAAATAAATGATTAAGATCTTTCACGTCTTTGAGTTGTTTGGAAATTAAATTAAATAAGGACAATATGCAGATTGGTGCTTGGCTCTTCTAATTTCTTCATGTTCTTTGCTACATACTGGACAATTATTATTTTGTTCTGCGTACAGTTTTTTTTAAAAAGACTATAACTTACGAATATATAACAAGGAAATTGTAGAAAACATTTAAAATAATTAGTTCATAGTTCAACCAATAACCTTCTACTATTTTACAGAATAAAAATTAAATTATGTGTTCACGTTCTTGAATTGGAATTAAAGCCTTTAAAAGACCTCGGCTACGATCCTGATATTTTCGTAGATAAGACACTAAATTGAAAATTATATATTTGAATTTAATGAATAATCGATCTTAAATTTTCAATAATTAAACATTATAACTGTGGAAAAAAGCGAAATTAGATTTATTTCATTAGATAAATAAATGAAACCGTAATTTTCATAAAACATATTATTAATTACAATTGTATACCTCCCACCAAATAAATTAGTATTTTTTAACTTCTAATGAAACTTATTACCAATGCAAGGTTTAAATCGAAAATTAAAATTATGAGTTTTGTTTAAAAACCTAAATGAACACGCCAATTTTCTTTTTTTGGCAATTTAAATTATGACTGATGATGTCGTAAACGTGGCAGCAAAAGTGCGCTCTCGGCATCGTTGTAACTGGAGTCGAAGTCACTTTGCAAGAGTGCATTAATTAAAACAGATTTCGGGATTTTCTTCTTCATTTTCCCGACAAGGGGAAGCCCCTCAACAGGACCACAAAGGCTGAGGCAAACAACAGAAATCCTTCGCCGTTCGATGCGGCCGACTGAATGCGGAAAATCCCAAGTTTGCCTCGGCTAAAACAGTGCGCTGAAAAAATTCCAACTGCACGGGGCTATTCATATTTTATTGGGTTATACCGGTTGCAGTGGTTATAAAACGTGTCATTAGTTGGGCTGACGGGTTGCCACCCGAAAGGATTAAGACTCTTCTTGCACGTTCAAATTATTTGAAATAAAAAAAAAATTATTTCTTTCCTCCCAGATAAAAATCTAACGCAAGCAACATTTATTAATCATTAAACTGCATGAACCGCATTTCCATTACAGAATGTGATTCTCTGTGCATTTTGCGTGCCCGTGCGATGAAGAAAATTAATCGCATGGACAGAGGTAGGAACAAAGTTTAAAAAGTTGAAATTAAATACTTTATTGCTTTGCAAAAAGTATTTGCGAATATCGAAACCGGCTAAGAAAAATTTGCGTTGACTTTGGTAACTTTTGCGCTAGAATAAGAATGGAAATAATGACCATATGAAAAACATAAATGTTAATGGACTTGTGTATTTAATGATAGCAATAATTTAATAAGCAACAGATATTATTTTCTTGGGTGTCATTTAGACGTTAATTGATGCCGGGAATTGGTGTCAAAATATTAAATTTCTGAGTGTAATTTCAATTTTGATAGATCGGTGCATATTATGTATCCGCAGCTTCCGCACCAGAGACCAATGAATTGTGAAATTGCAGAAATGAACAGTTTTCTTCTCAATTTCATTATTTTCAAAACGATAAGTCATTTAATCTGTTACATGTGATTTTAAAATGATATATGAATTGCAATTATGTAGATTCAGTCGATCGAATATCCCTAACTTTTGATTGCCCATGTCAGGAAAAGGACTTGCTAAAGAAGTCGTCATTAAAAATATAAAAATTTTAATAAAGTATTTTCAGTTTTCCATTACGCAAAAGCGCTTTACCGTATGAACTTGATATTTGATATTTTGTATATTTGATAGTTATTAGATATTTATATATAGATTTATATATAGATATAGATATAGTTATTAGATATTTGATACTTAATATTTGTATATATTGATAGCGTTAACGATATCATAAAAAAATTGTTAGATTTATAACGGTATGTAAGGCCATTTAATATAAAAGGAAGTTCAAAACATCGACCGATAAATGAAAAATAAATCGATATTGAAAATTTCAGTATAAAATCGGTCATTTGCATTTAAGAACGTATTAATGATCTTTAACTTTGTAATAAAAAGGATGCCATAAAATGTTTAGCTGCAAAAGAACCAATCGAAGATTAAGTAATACTTTCGATTTCATAGGCAAATGTATATCATAGTATTTAAAAAAAACAATAATATCTGATGTCTTTCTTAAATGCGAGAGAGCTGGTTGATTACTTAATGTTAACACTGAGAAATTTCCAAATCAAAATCACGATTTTTTCATCATTTGGGAGACAGTTGTTTTCTTATTTAAATGGTAGTATAAACTGATACGAAATTCATTTCCAATAAATTATGTTCCTTTATATTTATGAACTGTAATTAATTTTTGGCAATTTTTTAAAGCTGAGAGTCGACTCAAATACCACAAAAAACGTAAAGACTTCCTAAAAAATATTTTCCTGAGTTTTATGCTTCACACGTTTAAGAACAATACTTTGTATTATGATTCATAATTTTAATACTTCCGGATTAAGAAAATACAGACAAGAACTCTGCAAGAATATAAATTTTATTCGACTGTTTTTTATATGATAATCTCTTTAAAAAAAACTGGATATTTCTCATTTATTGACATTATATCATTGAAAATCGAAGAAATGTCGATAATTTTAGTTTAACAACTTTGTATATAAGAAATAATAAAAAGAAGCTAAGATTTTAATACCAGTAGGAAATTATTCTTTTCCAAAATTTAACCGTTGCATTTATTGTTTAAAAATTAATAATTAACTTGCTATTTATGCGATGTAATGAATATTCTCAAAAATATGTATAATAAATTATTTCTGCAATCCTATATTAGTGAAAGGCTTTATCGTGGATGGATTACGAAATTATGAAAACATTAATTGAATTATTTACTTGTAATTATTATTAATTTTTTATTAGTTTGGTTCACATGGTAAAAGTTGGAAATTTTTTTTTGTAATACACAAAGCTATCTTATTAATTCATTTATTATTTATTATCCAGTTTACAATATAAAACTTAAATACATATATGCAAACAATTTGTACGTCTAATGAAATGCGAGCAAAGCATATGATTAAATGATACTTTTGAAAATTCAGAATATATATATACATAAATAACTCTTTTTGAAAGTTGAATTTTTCGCACAACCAAACAATCAGCAATGTCAAAAATTTTCTTTTGCAATAATTTAAGTTTTGATCTTTATATTATAAAATTCTTCATCATGTTATTCTGAAAAAGTATATATCGATTAAATATTTATGCTCTTTTATATGACCTTGCTGCACTATTTAATATGACATCTAATATGATTGATTAAGGCCAATCAGTACTGAGCTAATATGTATAGAACACAACTCTCTATTCAGTGCAGGTTTCTATATAGGTTCCTATTATGAAGGCACATTTAACCCTTGCTGTTTAATGATTTAAAATGAGAGATTTTTTTAAATTCATTACCCGTTACTGATGATTCATAAGGTTCAAGCAATAAATGATAATTCTACACAGTAGATATGAACAATCACGTTTTTCATACTCTTGTTGTGAGATATATAATTGGCATATATGAAATTTAAAATTGGGGTAACGCCGCCTGCACCTTAAAAGAAAAATCATCTACACAGAGCCTTAGATAATGAACGTTTATTAAATAATGTGGTTGATCGCATAATAAGATAAAATTATGCTAGAAATGGAAGATAAAAAATAACGAGCTATCTTTTCCCACAGTCAGGCAGAATGTACAATGTAAAAGTTCAGTGAATTTTTGTATCAATAAAATTATTAATTTCCTGTATTGGCATATAAATATATGACTTTATAACATTGTAATAACACTTAATTTTACGTTTTATTAAATATTTTTTTATATTATAATGAAACATTTTTACATTGGTTTATATTATATTTTTCAACTATAAATTATGAGTACGTATTCGTCAGTGAAATTAATTCGAATCATTCAGTTATAGTAACTTTTAATTTTAGTAATAAATTCCCAATCTTTTATGTTTTTATCTATTTATGTCCTTATATGACGGTGAAACACCTTCGCCTTTTACTACGATAAATTAAAAATATAAATTTTTGTGATAAATAAAAATATTCTCATTATATCTGATGACTTTCTAAAACTCTTGACACGAATCTGACTTTTTCAAGATATTAATTAAACTTCATAAAAGGCACTTAAACAGTGAAAACAGCACAACAATATTGCCAGTATAACAAACACACTGAATAGAATACGATACTCGGCGTGGCAATGAAAATTGAATTATTTGGGATTGAACCGAGTTAAGCGGAGGTCCACCCAGGCGCCTTACGCGTTGCGCATTGGTGCATCGGAGGCAGCCCAACTCTTGGTGGTGGCTTCAAAGGTGCAGCCTTATTGGAAGATTGTCGACGGGAAAGGAATCGTCTGCTGGATCGAATCATCGATCTCATTTTCAGGGAAGGCCGCGCTTCCGGCTCTGCTTCCACGTGCACCGGATATCTCTCTCCGTGACTTGTTTCTTTTCGAATTCGTCTTAAAAGTGGATTTTTTTTTCCGGAGGTCCGAAATCTGCGAGGAGTCCTCCTGGTCTCCCGATCCGCGACATCCCGGGCCGAGGACGATGATCCTGCCACGAATGTGGGCTGTTCCACACGCAGGCTTTGGTCAACTTCGCATCCATCAATTTGCGCTAATTGCATTACGGTTCTGCACGAATGATACCAAGACCGATGAGAGAAAAAGTTTTTTCCTCGTAGAAAATTGCCATAGCGTTTCCAACTGCCCTTTGCCAGAATCTTCTCGAAATTTTAATTTGCTCTGACACTAGCGATGTAAAGTTTCACAGCAGTTTATAATAATAAAAGTTTTTATAAGGACACAAACCTTTGACATTTATTCTACGTTTGCGTTCAGTTACTGTCAACGTTCTCAACGTGGCTTTTTAACCAGAGGAAATATTACAATGTTGTTAAACAAAATATCGTCATTGTGTTTCATTCAGAAAATGTTTTCAACGCATATTATGCGAAGAGTGGATTTTCTCTTGTATCACTTCAAAGAGACTTATCGTCTCTTATTCAAAATGTTAAAATCGTCCTACAGAATTAGAACGTCAAATTTAAAAGCATTTCCAACTTCTTTATCCGTTCTTCAAATATAATTAATGTTTCGATGTTAGACATCTCATCAGCTCTGCCAACGACTAGGTCCGATGCTCAGTAATAACAATGGTTGTTTGTTAGCTGTTAGGATTGAATTTGCTTAGCGAAAGCAAAATACATTATAATCAAGTAAAATAAATACTCGTAACCATTAAGACGGTCTTTTAGCGATTAATTTTTAGATATTATTAATTATTTTTGATTAATGAACGGCAACTAAACTAGTTATTTTTATGAAATATCGTTATGACTTCATAACAATTATGAAAAATGAAAACCATTTGATTTGTTCGCTGATGGTGTGGCTTTCTAAACTTGGCTCACTCATTAAGATCTTTATTGCATGTATAAATTTAAATATTTTATATATAAACAATCTTTCCGATTCTTCTTATTTGCCGTTTCAAACAGATTATTAAAAAGAAAACACTGAAACATATATTAGTATGTTATGTACGTAATTACACATATATATATACATTTAATTTATCTGAAAGTAGATTAAGGTAAGAAAAAAAATTGCTTTTCAGGTTATTTAATTTCATTTTATTTAAAAATGAAAGACATTCTATCCATTTTATATGTATTAATGCACATGTGTATATATGTAAATATATATATAAAGTAGTATATTAGCCTGTCATTGTCTCGGAGAGCACTCAAATTAATACATTTTAAACCGAACACGTTTTTCAAGTTTCACTTCTCAATTATTCAGATAAAGTATCGATTATATAATAAAATACTACTGAATGAACGATTTAAGAACGAGTGTTTAATTTTCGAAGTTTTATATTAATAATAATAACCGTTATCTAAAAGTCAATTTTTAGTGAAAATTTTTATCACTTCTAAAGTAATAAACTGGGTTTCCATCAATAATCATGATTCATACAATAATATTTTCAAGTTCATTTTCTTGAATACAGTTTGAAACTCTGTATATATTTTATGTTGTTTCTTTATTTACTTACGTACATGCTGAAATACTGAACTTTGGTATTCATGCGACAGGAATACAGGTAGATGAAAAACTATGTATCTTAGGTTATGACACGTTTACACATACATTATCAGTATTCTAAAAAAACAGGCAGTGTATCCAACAAGATTTTAATAAATGCTAAATTTGCTAATGAGACAAACAAAAATGGAATTTTCTTGGTATTTAATTTTTTATGAAAGTATATAAGTAAATTCAGACATGATTTTTTAGTTGTCCTTACGTGAAGTATATCGCTGAGGGGTAAAAATAAGTCGTTAATTAGATTTCCATCGATAAGTGTAAAATATTCACTTTTTTTAGCTTTTATTATTCCTGCACAGCCAGCAAACCGTGAGGACTTTTGTCTTTCCGAGGTTAATTTATTATTTTCCCATTGCAAAAATCCCGTGGAAGAAAATCATAAAAGAGCCGATCGGGATTGCGATCGAAGTGCATATATAAATTTCCACGTTTTAAAAATTAGGTTATTAAAGCCGGAATTTATTACTGGATGGTAAGTATGTAACCTTGGATTTAGATCACGTAAATGCTGGAAACGTGAAAACATATATAATTAAAGAGCCAGAAATGGAGAGCAGCGGGAAATCGAAGTGAGCTGTAAAAGGATCCAGCTCGGATATTTTACATAACGAAGATCAAACGATATGTTCACGAAGGGTGAAATGGGCAGCAAAAAGAAATATTTACGCGTCGCATGTGATTTAATGCACAACTTTTGCATTGCGAGAGGTTGGACTGTTGTAATTTTACACGATTTACAATTAATTGCGCGCGACATGACAGAAAAACGTTATGGTGGAAGGCTGCGAAGGGTGGCGAACGACGTCGCTGCGACTTGAGGCGACTTCGCACTTTACCACGTGTTTTCTTCCCCCAAGCATTTGAACTCACCCTCGCCCTCTTGTTGGTCAGGTCGGGTGGGTCGGAAAGGAAGATCCTTTTTGTGCATGCGCCTCCACCGGCGGGCGGACTGCGCCGAGCACCCATTGTGCAAGTTCCTCCATTGCGGGCTTTTGAAATCCAACCTTTCCCCGATGAGGCAAGTCGAAGATTCGAATCTCCCAGGGCTCTCCGCGCATTTTTCGAGTGTCCCAATCGAGATTCATGACCGATTACGAACGTGGCGAAATTCAGTTCGTTGGCCAATTCTGACATTGGGTCGGGCTTTTTGAACGTTCCTTTTTGTGCCGCGACTTGTAGCGTTGTGAAAGAGGCCCCGAAACGCTTTCTGGATGGAAATCGGCGTTAAAGAAATGATTTTTCAAAAATTCCATAGGGTGACACGAAATTGCGCAAATGAATCACGATTAACTATTTTCATGATTTTTGGGTTATGGCGAAGAATTAATGCTTTATTTTATTATTTTTGTTTGAAAAATGGATCAAAGGGAAAAGCCATTTGGTCTTTGGTCCTTCTAGTACAGATCGTTAAAAAATAAGGCGAATCCGAATCATCTGAAAGGCGTCATTAATACTGCACGTTTCTCGTTTCAGAATGGAAAAGCGGAAGGCGCTTTGCATTCGTTCGAAGCCGCATTTTAGTTAAAGCTGCGACATTGCGAACCGTCGTCGAGCGTGCGTCGTGCACTTGAGTGCTTGCTTTCTCGGCTGTTCCGGAGCCGGGCCTCCAACCCTCGGACATGGGGAACGAGGCAAGATGCACCGAGAAGCAACGGAGGTGATTTGCCATTGATGGAGCGGTGGATTTTCACGATGTGCTTGGTTGTCGAGTGCACCGGAGCAAAACACTTTAAACACAAAACTAATTTCACTGAAAACAAAAGTTGCTTTTATTGATAACAAGAGTTTTTTATGGGAAACCTTTTGAATTTTAAATCCAGTGCAATTTTGGGGGGCAATTTCGATTATAACGTAAATTGGACGTAGTTCACTTAATTCCCATTAGCTTGAGTTTATTGGATATATGAAAATACATATATAGAGTCACTTCCCAGGCATCTGCTACTTCACAATGCATTGTGTGCAACGACCGAACCGATTATCCCGAAATCAAATTATTAGCATAGCGGCACGTGTCACTGAACTGGAAGAAGAAGTCCAGCACTTCCAGCACACTCACTGGAGAAATGGGAAAGAAGAACGTGCGAGAGCCGTTAGCTTTATGGTCCGCATCGAGTTTTTTCGAATTCTTTGGGCGAATATTTTTACTTTTCCGTTAATGCCGATTAAATCGAAGGAGTTCCGTTTCCCGCCGAGATCTCGCTTCATAACCTGTTAAAAGACCGGAAACGGTCGTTTGCTGTCGCTGGAAACGAAGGCAGGGTTATGCACCGAGGCCCAGGAGTGACCCCTGAACCGAAGTCTGCTGCATCGCAAACTGCATTGCGTTCCGGCCATCGCGATCGTTCGGGGATTTCCAACATTCTGAGGATAGCTGTCGGAGAGGAAGTGCTGAGAGTCAGATTGGCCACCAAAAAAAAAAAAAAAAAAAATGGGGCGAGCTCCCGCTGAATCGGTGAAGCAACGAAATTCGTGCTGCCGTTAAACGGAGGGGGGGGGGGAAACAGGAAACAATTTGGCGCAGAATGACGGCAGCGCGCACCAGACAGCAATCAAGCTGGGAAATTCAGCAGTCGGAGAATTTGCACGAACAGTTTCGAGTTTCACATATTTTACATTGGAACCCGTTCCTAAAGGCGAAGACCAAGGGGAAATTTTGAATTTAACTATTTTCCTTTACGATGGTTGAGTGTTATAATAGTGACGGGCTGGCAAACTCGTCTAATTACCTGAATGGCTTTAGCTATTAAATGAATTTCGAATTTTCCTTCGCTCCTGCATAAAGCAATGGAGCAGCTCCGTGCAGAAAAAAAGTCCTTTCACTGATTACTTAAAAAAAGTCCGTATATTGTTGCAATATGTATGCTGAAATCGGTCACGTATGATCTTACAAACGTACTTAAATCACGAATGTGTGAAATTTTCGTTTTTTTCTGCCACCGTTAGCGGATTTGACACTGGATCAAATTTAAAAGCGGTTGCACTGCTTCTTTGGATTTTTAATCTGCATGCTCAGGTATCCATTCGTCAGTGGAGGGACCCGCAGTCACTGCACGGGAGGTATTCGCTTTTGACATTTATCAAGCATGATCAGAAAATGAAAAATTATGGCGAAGTATCCGGAAAACCGTGAATTTCAATTTGAACAGACTTTCTAATCTTCTAAACCACCTTCTATTTATATTATACTGTAACTATTCTCCTGATTTCACATATTTCTCTTAATTTCGTATGCATATATCCATATACATTTTTTTCCTATTACTTTTTAACTTTTTAATTTTTCCTCGAGTTACATCTGAAGCCCTTTCTGCTTCTGCATTTAACGAAGTTAAATTCTTAATGTCCGATTATCATAAAACTCAAATTGACATTTTCCATATTCACCGCTGCAAAATTTTCTTATCCTTCATTTATTCGGTGTTAAATTTTTTTTGAACGTTATTTATATGTACACACATTAATATATTCCCAATTTCATTACGGTTATCGGATCTGATGTCAAAATAGTAGTTTTGATTTTAATCGACTGGCTCGACGTTAATTATTAACCGAGCATTTCAATCAAGAATATTTTCGTAGTATTAGTGCCAATTAATTGAACATTTAGGTGGATGCATCGACCAAGTATTTAAAATGCGGCCCAAGTTTCTTAATATTAATTAACACCTTTGATAAATAACAATTAACTAGTTCCTAATTTTAATAAGGAAATTGTTAAATGTTAGTCCGACGCGATTTTAGGGAGAAGGACCAGAAGAATATCTACCAAAACGATTATTTCATGAATCCAGACGCACAAAATTAAGCTTTTTAATCAATAAATATTTATATCGGAACTTTTTTCAACTCATCCACCTCCGAGCATGGAACCGCGTTAATTCAGGACTTAGACGATGAGGAAAATTTTCTCCCAAGCTAAGAATTAGGTGAAGTTAGAGAAAAGGGTTGAACGGTGCTGAGGGGCAATAAGACTACAAACTTTTGGCAAATGCTGCGGGAGTAATTGCCCATTTCACCAACCTTCAGGCTATGTCCGACAAATCCGTGCTCGTGCCGTGGTGAAAATCAAGAAATTCACGAAATGCAGTTCGCTGATGTGCTCGCTTCAATTTCTTATCGTCGACGACGTATTTACCTTTCATATTTTCTCCAAAAGAAGCACAAAAGTAATTCAGTAAAAACCAAGTGAAGCAATACCATTAGCAAAAAAAAATTTACATTTAATTAAAAATAGAAAGTACAGTGTCGGTGAAATGCATTCGTATATCAAGAATTGGCAGCGACATGCAACCGTAAAAGATTTATCCTTGATGGCTTTTCAAAGTGACCGTTTACTACAGACGTTTTGCCTCTGTCGACAAGACGCAGGCGGAAGGGCAGACGCCATTTCAGTTTCCCCAAAAAGTCGCGGGAAATCTGGCAAACATCGACGATCGGACGCACCATTTGGACAGGTTTTTCCCGGGGATTTTCGAAATTGCACAAAGCAACCAATTCGGAGTTTTAACTTTTACAGGGGACGGATTAAATTTCGAGCGAGCAAGTAAAGGACAGGGATTTCTGCACGGGGAAATGCTCGGATTTCGATTTCGCCACTTAAGAGCGCCTCAACGGGTGATCCTCCGAAGTGGTGCAATGCGGGGCAAAAGACTTGCCCCGTACCTGTGGGGCGAAGTGGCGATGTGGGTTTTGACCAATGAAGCGGGTGACGGCAGACTAATTTTCGCACGCTGTTCTCCGGTAGTATTAAGCTTGCCGTCGCTCTCTGCTATTCAACGAATGTTGTTACGTATGAATATTTATGTACTTAACTGTTTTATTTCGAAATCGTAAAAAATGACAAAAAATTTTAAAATCCACTGGAAAAATGAGAGAAAAACACATGTACTTTTTTGACGTGATTTAAATTCACTCGTATTTTCATAAAGTTGTGAAATCCTTAGGAAATGCCGTCTATATAAATATGTGTGTTAAAGAACTATTCAGAAAAGATGTGTAAATATGCCGATTTCTGTTCCTGATAAATAATGAAAATGGAATTTGAGAGGTTGTGCATGGGATTGTACAAGGATTACAAATCCAATAATGGGCGAAATAATTGAAGAAAAGACATTATTGAAATAAATAAACTTGTGGGGGAAAAAGTCATTTGAAATCTGTCATTATCGATGTTATCTATGCAAGTAGATAGATGCCAGTTTAAAGGATTATTCATAGACGCGAGCTGACAGCTTTGTTGGCAGTCATTGTTATATATGGGTATGTGAGTGTGTGTTCATGTGTATAAACTTTTTTACTCGGTTTTCGATATCGAGGAAGCTTTTCTTATTGAGCGGGAAAAGATTTTTTATTTTTTTCGCCGAAGTTAACAACATTTGAAGTGCTTAAATGATAAGTTAATTAAAAATTAGAATGATAATAATTCATATTTTCACTGAGTTCTGACACTTGAAATTTCCATCTCATTCTATTGTTACCGGGGCAGAGTTCAAGCTTGCATTAAGATGAAGTCACCTTAATGAGGGCATGTCGCATCGGAAAATTAGAACATTTACATAAATAATTTGAAGCAATATCATCGATTGCTTTTCCTCAAAAGCGAGTAAGTAAATAAAGGAAGAAAACTGAAATAAATATCGCGGTTATTTAGTTATAGATTAAAACATTTCGTTGCCATCATAATATTGGATTTGAGCGATTTAGACTGCATTTATTGATGTATCTTTTTTCGTGATTACATAAATTAAATTCATTTAATTATCAAGCGTTTGCACCTTCAATATTGAAAGCACGGGAATGGAAAAAATGGAATAATTTTGGAATGGTCTCAATCATTTGTGGTCCAAAATTATTTTTCTTCAACATCATGGAAAAAATCTCTTAATTTTCCATTTTTATAATGTGCATCGAAAAAAATGAAAAAAGACGCCATTAGTGGATTCGATTATTACGATCATGTTTGATAAATCTTTATAAAATTAGCATTAACGTTAAAAAAATATTGGTCCATGTCATTTACTTTCCAATTAAAAATACGCATTTTTAGTCAGTTATTTTATACCCATCGCCTGCAATGCTACAGCAAAATGAAGGGAAGGCCTTTCGTTGATTCTTTTGAATTTACGTATACGTACACATTATTTTTTTCATTGACGAATTTCTTATTTTAGTTATCGTTTTTTTATTTTAATTTAACTTTATATACATTGAAATTTCCAAACGGCGTTCACTAACTGCACATATTGTTGGCGGATGCATATTGAGATTAAAAACATTTTTTCTTAGCTATTTAAATTTTGTGTTGCCATCGTAAAGTCACATCTTTTTACAAGTAGCTAATTTACTTATACAGTTTTCTTTTTTTAATTTCTTCCTATTCAAGAAAATCTAAGTACCTTAAGAATAACCAAGACAGGCGTTTATATGTATATCCTTGAAAACGTTACGGACTACATTTAACGTAAAATGTTATGCAGATTGTTTTAGCTAATCGACAAACGTAAAGTGGATCGCATTTAAAATACTCATGTTGTTAAGCGAATGTAGACAAAAATCAATTTTCTAAAATTCAAGATTTCATAGTGTGGATATCGTTTAGACACGCGGGAGATAAGGCATCTTACTATTCTTTTCAGGTTGCGGCTTAAGCATTTTTTGCTCGATATCGTAATTTATTTTCATTGAAGTTATCCCCGTATCTTTTTCTTTTCTCTTCTGGAACAGATAAATTTTTCTTTTCGCCGTTGGTGTCGCCTCAAGCATGAAAATACTATTCGACTCCAAGAGAGAACCATAAAGTTGGAATTTGGTTTTTACTTAATTACGGACGACAGATTTTATTCATAATAGTTTTTACGATTCATAGTATGCAAATGTATCTCGTTTAATCTCATTACTGCTCGACAAGATATCAACTGACGATTTCAATAGTGAATTCATTAAAGCGAAATAAAATTGAAATGTTGGGTGGTTTCACCCTGGCACACGGGAGCACAGAGCAGATACTTGTAACCGGTGACTGCCTCCAATGTTCGCCTTCAATTCTAATCAAATTCATTGATTTTCCCGAGTTTCAGAGGCTTCGACCGTGAAAATTCAGATTTTTAGAGGAGAAAATAAAGCTTTTCCAGTTCCATTTCCTCCGATCGAAACTCGGCATCCGGACGCAAAGAGAAAGGTCTTGGGGGCAGACTTCGATGTCCGTCGCAGATTTGGGCCGTAACAGAAAGTAAAAGGCTTTCGCGAATGACATTTGGAAAGGACAGAAAAGAAGGCGAAGCAATTTTCATGACCGGCGGGAGAATATTTTCAGTGTTCCGCACGTCGGGCAATTTCTTGCCGGAACTCACTCTGACAAACGAGAGGAGGAAGAGACGATTTGCGGAATATTGAAAAGAGAAAAGATATTGTCTGCTGGAAAATTAAAAAGTGATTTGCGAAGCATTGCTCTGAATTACAGGGAGAACGTTCCTAATTCCCGAGAGGTGGATGAAGCTGGGAAATTTCATAAGGTTTTTCGTCCCGAAACCATCCGCAAGGGCGACTTCAATCGAATGACATTGAATATTTTCAAAAAATGTGACAAGTTATGATGTCGTTACGTCAAAAATCAGTCGTGGCAGAATGTGAATGGTGTAATTATCCAGTTTTATCTCGTGACCCGGTCTCCAGCAGTGTTGGGTGACGAGGCACGGCCTCAGTCCTCCGGTTTGGTGCGGTTCACAGCGTAAGAACAAGCGAGGAGGATCCACTTCGGGAATGTAAAACCTTCTTCAGGCGCCCAGTTCCCTTGTATCGCTGCATCCTTTATTCGAAAAGCGAAATTACTCTGTCTTATTATCCTATCTTCGTCTCTGGAACGTGTTATTATGGTATTAATTACATTCCATCTTTCTGTTATTTTTTCATTAATTGCAGAGGAATCACTTGCGCCTCGCGCAGAGTAACTTATAATTGTTCTCGTGCTAAGTGATCGTTGAGAGTGATCAAGGAAGGCAGAAGTGAATGATGAATGCAGCCGAGATCGCCCATTTTTGGGGAAAACATTGAAGCTGGAGAAGGAAACTGGTAAGAGTCAAAAACGATTTAATAAAAATTTTCCATTTAATCAAGGCAAGGTTAATTCACATCCAGTGTGTCAGTCTGACTGGACCGGCCAAAAATTAATGTTTTCCATTAAAATTTATGACAAATTCCCGCTGAAAGCGTTTCATTTTCGATCACAACGTCGATCCCGATTGATCTAACAACTTATAATTATGCTAAATGTGCGAAGTATCAAAATGTGATGGACTTTTAAAGTTTAGCGAAAGAGAAAATAATTTTTTTTTTTTTTTTTTACTTTATGAACGCAGATTATTTTTCGCTGGCGAAATAAACTTTACAGTTTTATATACATATTAGCCCTTAAAATATTTACTGGTGTTTGTTTTTCAGATACAACTTTCGACTTTCTATGTCGCTGAACAAATAAACCATTAAAAAAAAAAATTCTGCTTCTAATTAAGTTTTATTTTGAATTCCTCATGGATAACTTAATTGTCCTTTGAATTTCAAACATTTTTCACTACACTTTCATTCCCGCTGCAATTTTATTCTAATGCAGTATTAATGAAAAAGATTTGAATTTGGGAAGAGGAAATGATGCTGTGGCACAGTTTTGTCAACTTGGGTTGAGACGAAAGGACGCCATGATATTATATAGCGCATTATTATTGTAATATCGGGTTTTATCTGCACTGCTGATGTCATTATCAAATCAGTATCGACAGTCAAGTTATATGCTTGACGTTATGATGTATGACATATTTCAAAAAACTTTGTAAATAAATTTTTTTAAGAACATTTGAAGCATTGCTTCTAAACGGTTTCACCTTATTGAGACGCCAGCTTAAATTTATGTAAGATAACTTTTATAATTTACAAATATATATGTGTGTACTATTCTCGGGCTACTAAATAACTCAAGAGATTTCGCTAAAGTTAGATTATAATCGAAATTAATATGAAAAGGGAAGAAAATGAGTAACGTCTCTGCAGTTCTACAATCTGATTTAAAGCTTTAGCCCAAATGGGATTATTCTGCTACAAGCAAATCTGATTTTTCTATAAACGTGATATTTTTGAGTTTATTAACCGAAGACAATTAATTTACGGTGCGAAGCTCTCGTTAAGAAGTTGTTCATTAATCCGACTCGGCGAAGTATTTTTTTAAGTCTGGAATCAACAAAATTCCAGATTTGATTTAATCGTGAGCTCAGTTTTTCCTTTTTTGACGTTTTGATGTTTTTTACGTTTTTCCTAAATGGAGCGTGCATAAATTATAGATGAAGAAATTTGATCTATGAGAAAGAAACTGATTTTTGATTTCGTTCAAGGCTCTGAACAAATTCCAAATTTAATAACTATAATGCTCAAAATTTTGTGGGTCCATTCGAAATTCAAAATGCTCAACGCATAATTTTTATTGTGGTTTTTCACGTTTGTTCTGTTCTTGGGATTATCACGAAAATCCCGACTTCGGTTCAATTTGCATGACTATCATAATGGTTGGTTTCAATGCTACTCTTCGGGTCCCGTCTCTCATATCGCAGACGAACTTATATATCATTGGATTGTTAACCTTAAAAATAGAGAGTGAGGGAAGAGGAAAGCCTTTTGAAATATCACTGACGAACATAAAAGTTTATAAAAAGAACTTTTCGAAATCTTTTTCTTATTCGTGACAATTAATATTGTTCGAATTTTTGAGGAATGTTTTTCGGTGATGCAAATTTCCGATTTTATTCACTTTATAGGTTCAAGAAAGAACTTATTATGTGTGGTTATCCACATCCACAAAATATTTCGTCAAACAGTAATGTCCGAGGCCTTTAAACGTGTTGATCTTAGCTCGCTATGTACTCGACATTAGATCACAATTGTTGCAGATCGATCATCGCAAAAACCAAAAGAAATTTGGGTTTCAATTTTGGAACAATCAATGCAGTTAGGTGAATAGAAAACGTCTGCTCTGCCAGTCAGCTAAGTTTCGTGTTTGCACTGTCCTTTACAAAAGTGGCAAATTCATAAATTTTTTGTTCCAACCAATATTCATTATTACGTAAACGTAAAGTATATTTTCAAAGTGCGAATAACTTTTGAAGCCGAACGAAAATGGTTTTTAGTTATTTTCATTTAGGTCGAGTCAACCTCTAAACGGAAGCCAATAACTGAATAAATTTTTTTTGGCGAACTTTTTACTGTTATTGGTAAGAGTAACGCATTACTGAATCCAAAATGTAGTTTTATTTAGCTCATAAAGTTTAGGATGAAAATTTATTTCTTTGCCTCTCATTCCTTTAAATGTGGGAAACCGCACATGGACGATGCACAACATTTTGATGCTTGAACTCAAAATATACTGTTTTAGTGGAGAGTAGTACTAAATATGGATTAAATTTTATTTTCTGCTCATTTCCTCCCATAAGGATTGTAAGTTTTCTTCCATTCGCAGATCAGACGCCTCCTAACCGCATTCAACAGATTTTTTACCACAGAAAGATTTTTTTCACAGTCGCCTTGCTCATTTAAGATCATTCGAGATCACCCGTCGATGACTGCAGCAGTCGGACATCGATCTTTTCTCCTTCGACCAAAGATGTCTCAGAAACATAATTTTTCTCAGTTTTTTTCCCCCGTCGGTGCTCTAAGTATGTTGAAATTGCTCAAGGGAACCTTGTTTCTTTACACAAAATTTATCCTTGCCTTGCAATTATATGACAAGTAGCATTTATTTAATTTTTTTTTCGAGATGTCACTTTTGAAGTAAAAGTAATAATAATGATGCAGATATAATCTGAAATAACGCGAAATAAAAAGCTACAACAATAAAGAAAAAAATTGTTAATTACCCTAACATGTAATTTATAAATAATAATATGATAGATATTTTTTTGTTCGTTATAAGGACCAAGGAAAATATTTTTTCACGTCGAGGATTTAGGTCGACTTTTACGACTCCACCAATACCATATATATACATATATATGTTAGGTGGTAATGCGAAGGAAAAGGTACATGATCAGCAGTTTCCTGCCCTTGAAATCGTATGCATTGCACTATTTCGTGTGGCACGACGAAATAGATTTCAACATTGGATACCTATCAAAACGATAGCCATCAGAAAAATCTCTTTCAGTGCGTCGTGGTCAGATTGAATGTTGCGGATATAGTTTTATTGCATGGAAGGTGCAATAACAAACATGACGTCATTAATATGCATGCAGAAACAGAACCTTCAGGAGGTGATCCGCCAGTCGGCAGGCAATATTGGAAATAGCCACCGTCAGAGGGAAAACGCCGCTGTTGCTTCTTCCAGTTTGAGAATGCTCATCGGCAGCGCATTCTGTCTCCGTAATCATTTATCTTTTTTACATTTTAAATATATATCAGTTTTGCGGCTGGCCGAGTTATTTACGCCCATACCTCAAAGCATTGCTTTTTGTTTCGTCCTTTTTCTTATTTTACCATTTTTTGGTAAACCTTTTTGTGACCGGTCTCGGGTTGGATTGCGCCACTCTCGCTCCGCCACCCGAACCTATTTTGCCTTTAAAAATCATGATACCCGGGGCACGAAATCGACTTTAAAATTAAAGAGGTTAAAGGCACTGCCAAGTCTTTATGCGAAACATAAAATAAGACGAAAGCTATTTAAGTGTGAAAAACGCTGAGATTATTAGGAAGAAGACTGCAGGTAGCTGTGGAAAGATTGTAGTTGTCCAACAAAGTATCCACCTGACACTGCCTCAGGCATTTGGGTGTAGGAAGTGAATGGTTTTTGTATAATAAATATTCAAGTTCCAATGTTAGCGAAGTACAGGTGCCAAGGAAAATGTTTGATTGATTTCACGTCTTTGCCTTACCTGCAATCACGTTTCGTTTCTTGTACCGTAAAAAAAGGCTTTGATATTTCTAAATTTCTTTTTTTAGATAGTTATTTTACATATAAATTTCATAAATTCAAAATCTGCAACAAATCCCCTGTAAATATCCGAAGAGGAAGCTCTTTAATTTCTTTATTATTAACGTGAGTTCACATCTCAATGTTTCCCGCGGGTAAAATTCATTCATTTCGGTGGAGATAGTTTAACTATTTTATGTCGCGATAAGTCCGATAGATTTACTGTAGTTGCCGGCATTAACAGGTAAGCAGGAGGCATCTCTTGCCGTGCCACGTAAAGCAATGCGTAACAAAATTATTTAATTTTGGTGCTCGATTACGATAAAAATTTTAATTTTTGACAGTTTTCAAGTGCGCACGGCTCGCGAGTAAAAGTGCATTGTAACTTGATCGTTTTAAATGAGATATTTATTTTGATGGCAGGCATTCGAAGCATTAAGTCGCGTTCTTATATCGTCTCCGTAACGGTAAGATGCAAGTCTCATTTCGCGCAAAATGAGTGGCATTTTGCGCACTTTTGATCAGTTTTATAACAACCGGCATTCGAACACAAAATGAACCCGTTCCCAGGGGGCATCATCTTCAGCTTCACTCCGCAGCACCCCGAAAAGCTTCCCCCGACTGCGGTTCGTTCAGAGTAACCCAAACTCTTTCATCTTTTTGCACTCGGAAAAGTGCCCGCAATCGCACTCGCGGACATTTCACTTCGGAGGAGTTATTTTCCCGTCGGAACTTGCCAGGCACAGGAGCTGAAAACTCTCAGTTAGCAGTCTTGTCCGGTGCCCGCTCCCGCAGACGGCGATTTCGCTCTTTGCCGTTTAATCTTCGACGCCTTTGCCGAATGCCTCATCGGTCACCGGAAAAATTCGGTTTTTCTCCATTTATCCCATCGATATGAGTTTTTTCCCCCCGAATCCAGTTCCAAACTTCCACCTTCCGGTCGACTCTCGCTTCGCTTTGGCCGGAGAAGAATCATCCATCCGGAGGGCTCGTGAGCGAGCAACACGTTCATTGCGCAAAGTTGAATTCTCATGCGAAACACAAAGAAATATGAAGTCAAATGACTGTGGGTAAATTATTGCAAATCAACTTTTACCTTCGTAGCCAATAAAAATTAGTGTAAAATATTGTTTTAATTATTCCCCTCATCCGTATTTCCGCCTTATTTACCATTAATGGAACGCTCGGATAAAAGTTAAATGCATCAATACTGGGCGTGCGTGCGACGTTTTCGCCGCACAAGACAAAGACGAAGTCTTCGAGGGCGGCCTTCGTGGTTGTTGCATTCGCTGGCGCCCCGAAGACAAAGTCCGGGAATCTCTTCGACGTGGCACCTCGGCCTTACCGCCACGGCGGGATTTGCCGCGGCTCGATTCCGAAATAACCTCACGGTCTGCGAGAATAAAATTTTCAGGCTTGTGGCCGCACTGGATTTCCGCTGAAACTTTTTCGCTGACGTGATTCCACATCAATTTTCGGCGATAATCAGTTCAGGTGTTTTCCGGTACGTTCCAAGCGCATCTTATTTGAGCCGTTCTCTCGACGTGAAGCGCCAAAAGGCGCAAGGATCATTAACTTCGCATTTCCCGATATTTCTTGTTGCCGCAAAAGCAGGACGATTGACTGCGCGAAGCGTTTTGCCGTTTCGTGACCGGGAGCTTTCGCTGCCCGTCGCGCTGAGGTAGGGCCGCTCTCCTTGTAAAAGGCGGTGTCCAGCCTCGTTTGACTCGTGGGTCGCAGTCCCTTTTATTGAAATACGATGTTGGTCGATTTTTCGCTTAAAGAAAAGAAAATTGTTTGCCGAGTTTCTTCAGTTTGTGAAATCGGCCATTTTTTTGAACGTGCAATTCGCCGTTCACAACAAGGAGAAGAAATTTATTTTATTCTTTTGATTGCGAACGTCGCGTTCCTTTTCGCATCGGACGGATCGAAACTTCATCAATTTCGGTCCATTTTCCACTTCGACCTGCCCTGGAACTGCGCCGAAAGCGTCGTTGCGGTCGAAATAACCCGGAGCCGATGGGAAAGCGGCCTCAAATGCCTCGTTCGGTACGCTTTAATTTTATGTATCGGAGGCGTGAAATGTTGCAGTTAACAGGATTGCTTTAATGAACACGCAATTAGTTTATGTTGCGCGATCGAACCGCGTGCCTTGTCCGCATGTAACGCAAGGCGTCGAAGCCAAAAAAACCCTCGAAGCACTAAAATTTCGAGGCTTAGTTTCAATGATTAACAATTAAAAAAAAAAAAAAAAAAAAAAATATTTTTGCGTAAACGCAATGTGGAATAGGTAGCTGGAGCGCTAAACCGAAGGATCCTTGTTGCGGAATTAAGCGGAAGAATTCACATTTTTCAAAAATTTTTGGGTTCCTGCGTCGCTGACATCTTTCCCGGGCCGGAAACAAAGGAAAAGAATCGAAATTTACCGAGTTTATGGGCCCCGAATGGCGAAGCGGGCGCCGAGACGGTGACATCCCGCGGGACCTGGGACAACGAACGTCTGAATCCACGACAGAGGACCGTTCGCGCCTTGGAAAGGTCCCTTTCGAGCAATGAAAAGTCTCTCTTTATGCGGACACGCGAAGGATTCCACGAGCCGCCACCGCCAAATTCCGACAAGCAAATTTCCTCTCGCGACTGCGAGCAAGTTCACGTAAAGGCCTTTACGTTTCTTGTGGAAGGCCTTGCGGTGACATTCTTTTCGACCATTTTCGTACATTTTCAATTAGGCAGCGAGCATGAAAATTCTTTTTGAAAGTTCACTGTTTTAAATTGGGACCTTATTTGTGATGCCTCGGACCTTAGCGGATTCGTTTTTCACGGTGTAAAGACAGTATCGGACCTCTTTCGGGGATCGAGGAAAGGAGTCCACCGGTGTAATGGCTTTCAGTGAATAACGGAGATTTTCGGCGCTGCTGAAAGAAGGAGGATCCGGTCGAGGAACGGCAAAATATCCGCGATAATAATTTGGGGTAGGTCCACCAAACGGGAAAGTGGACGGGACCGAATGCTGAGGCACGGAACCAATAAAGCCGAAGCCTCGGCCCCGCGATGTCTCCCGACGGATGAACGGCCCCGATAGTTGTCGGAACGAGTAAGAAAAGAGTGGCACTTGCATTCACTGTCTTCTGCCACTGCTGAAGAGCTGGTTTCCACTGCTGCTGTGCGAAGACCGTCATCCACTTTTGCACGTTCTATTTACGGATTTATGTTTTTTAAAAATGAGCGTAAAAAAAAAAAAAAAAAAAAATAAAACACGTGAAGAGAAATGTCAGCGATTTCTTAAGCTTTCCGTTCGTTTTCGATTAGACCTAAATATATGGTTGTTTTCTTTTATCCCTCGATTGCGCTCTTTACCGGCGCATACATAACACATCATTTGTAAGACCGTGATTACGTCGATTATGCTAAATTATGAAAAATTTCTAAAAATATTGAAATATCTGCGGTAATTAGATCATAAAATATATCATAAAATTTGTAAATAAAAAGTTCATTTAAAATACGCAGCTGGAATAAATATCGCGGTATTTTATTGCCGTTACTCTAATTTAAAGTCATTGCCTGAATCGGTGCTACGTGGGCCGCAGAAAGTGATGTCCGCCTTACGGGAATAAATACAAATTAATTTACAGAAAGTTTTTCGGCTATTCGGGGTGGAAAATAATGTTCGGAGAAAATACCAAGTAGAAGTTGCCGATCGTGACCGGCAAAATATATTTATTAATATATAAAACTGACTGATTGGGAAGCTCTACGCGGGATTGGGCAGCCGGCACTGTGGGCAGTGGTTCGCAAGTCGCGAGTCCGCGATTGATCCGCCGCAGGTACGGGATCAGCAGCATCGTTCCCAAGTTATCGCCTTCAGCTGAGGTTTTGGCACATCCACCGGCAGCCTCTTCCCTTCGGCGGTTCGGAATCAAAATTCCATTTGTCTGCTGTCGCAGCTGAAATCCTGGGGACTTTAAAATTTCCAATGTCCTCCTATCGGTGGCAGGTCTTTGGTTCTAATCATCTTCGTCGATTAACGTTTGGTGCGGCTTCAAAAAGTATGACAATTCGGCTGCGTGAAAACCTTTGCCCTGGCGTGCTGCTTCCATTTCGCGACGTTGAGGTCGGCCCCGCGATGCAGAACGGCGCAGATTGTTCTGGGGCTTAAATTGTCCGTTTATTTACGAACCATAATGTTGGGCCGACCATTTCCGACGGTGCGGTGCTTTTGGTCCATCGCTAGATTAAAAAAAAATCAATTGCTGCAGCGAGAAATTTAATTTTTCAGAATTAATTTTTTATTTTTGCCGAAGGCGTGTTGGAAAAACTTTTGTGGGAAATATTAAAAGCACGGATCGTTGAACGCCATTGCACAAATCTTTTGGTTCACCGTATCTTAAAGGAAAGTCTGTCCTTAATTATAATTTGGCGGAGATAATAAAAAATTGATTTTTATGTACACGTTCGAAACTAGGCTCTTGCCATTTTATGGTAAGTTTTTAAATGGTGCGGCGGATTTCGAAGTAAATTTCAGATTTGGGATATCTTGTCGAATCTCGTGGTGCAGGTCCGACGGCGGGAGCTGCAGGTAAGTAAAGGTTATGGAAAATGCTTGCCCGGAAAAGGAGATCGGAATTGCGGTTGCTGTTCTTTTGAAAGGATGTTCCTTTCCCATGCCGGGTACCAACGATCCCGCTTTTTTGGTGCCTAACAAACATTTTTTTGAGGGAAACGATTTTTCGTCCGACCGCAACTACGTTAAACTTGCGATGCACTGGGAGGGCTGACGTTGAAGGAGTTGCGGCGAGGAAAATGCGACCGCATCGCTGGAGGAGCATAAGAAATTTCTGACGACAGGTTTTTTTGATGATTTATCGCCCTTTGAAATCCCGCTTAACCCAAAGCGAAGGACCCACGTGCTGCAGGCAAGAGACGCGCCAACTTCTTCGGCCGGTCATTTGCATTATAAACCTTCTTTAACCGCGTGCCGGAGTCTGCTCGTGTCTGGAAGCAAAATCTCGTCGCGAAGTTTTCACATTCGGAAGCGGACGGGAAATCGCGATGGAGATTCCCAGCCACAATCTTCGAAATAGAAATGTTCATCAAAATACAGTGCGGTGCATGAAAATACGTAAAGACTCGAAATAAACAAAGTAAAGGTTCGATCAATAATCGGCAACACTACTTGTATTTCAGCATCGGAATTCAACTATGATTAGAATATCCTTTAAATCTCCTCAAATCAGAGTTTTTTTTGCATCAATTCAAACGACTCCTACCAATTATTTATTCGGACGTTTAACATTTGCGATAGATGAAGAATAAGTTGCCCGTGGGACTGTGAACCGGGCTTGCAAGGAGTGCGACAAGAGGTCGAAGGTCCTGAGGAATTCAGATTCATACAAGATTGCTTAAAAAATTTCAGGTAAAAAAATTAATTATCCCGAATGGGAATTCAGTGAATGTAAATTAATTATCACGAATTAATCCTGAGAAAATTACGCGAGACGATTTCATTAGCTTATATTTCTTCAGCATATAAAGGATAGTTCGCCAGCATAATTCAAATTCTGCGACCGTTGCGGGAAGAAACGTTTGGCACTTAATCCCGAAAACTTTAACCTGATGCGGGGGAAAAAAGAAATCCCCGCGATTTCATATATAAAGCAGAAATATGTTATTTATATAAGTAATAGTTTTGTCATTACAAAACTGCCTTCAATTTATTTATGTCCAGCAGCTTTTCTCCCGGCTCCTTTGATTAATTTTTGGCTAATTGGTCGGTCCTTTGTTTTCTTTTAAGTACGTCGATCCCTCGAGCCACATCTTTAATCACTGTCGATTTCTTAACCAGTTCACCTGACCGAAGTTTTCCTATATTCGGCGCACCGTTATAAAATCGTCCGGTTGAGTTTCTCTGCGCGGGGGGCAGGGGCTCGGCCGAGAATGTGGGTCTGCGGCACGGATTCAACTGTCTCTCGCTCCCTCAGTTTTTCGCGGCCGGGTGTCGGGGACGCTCCGCGTCGGACGCAGCGGACGCGCTGCAAAAATGGGAAGTGCCGTTCCCTCCCGCTGCGTCCGGAGGCTTCGGAAATCGGCCTCGCGAAGTGAATGAACGGACACCTTGCACGAACCAACCTCGCCGCGCATTCGGAATGCGATAAAACTGCTCAAGGAGCGCGCGAGGGACCCGATGCAAGGCGAAAAAGGGCTTCGGACTGCGGGATAGCCGGGTCCGTCGATAACCGGTTTACTCCGAGAAATAATTATTGCCATTTATTATTATTAGCTTTGTTACAATTGCCATTATTACAAATGAATGCAAGCAAAAAGGCGAGGCGCGGGGCAATTGCATTTTCCTCCATCCCGGTTGCCTTTCGGATGCAGAGAAAGATTTTCGTTTTAAAGCGACGCGTAAAATTTTTGCCTAACACGTTCAGACCGATCGAAAGGGAGCAATTCAAATGCTTGAATTAGCATAAACGACGGTAACCGGATGATGGGCGGACCACTTTCCTCGAGAAGCATCTCCCGAAGAACTCTTGCGCCGTATTAAGTGGCTATGATTTACCGCATTTTACATGATGTAACACGTAAAATAACTCGGGCGCCGATTGCATGGCGAGAAATTTTCGCGAGAGCTCGTTAAATTTGCGGCGGAATATTTTACGGAATTCTGACGGACTCTGAATCTGCCGCTTCGGTTTGGAATTACGGAAAAGTTAAGGGTTTGGTCTGGATTTCAGAGTCGCCCCCGACCGGGCCCCCGTGCAGAGAAATCTTCGTCCCGTGCTGAAACGCGAGGAGGAAGGAAAGATCTGACCAACGTCCGGGAATGTTAATTTGGAATTGCGCTGCGCCTTGTGTCGAACGCCAAACGCACGAATATTTATCGGGCGAATTTCCGAGTTTGTGCACCGGAGTCGACTGATCCGGAGGTTAGTGCGATGCTCGTGAAAGGAAAAGCAAAAGAAAGAGCTGTCGGGAAATGTGGCTAAGCGGTCGCTGACGTGTTCGCCCAGCATTTCGACCGAAGGCGGAAGGCGTCTGCTGCGGTTAGAAGAGGTTCGTCTGATGCGCGGAAGCGAGGCGGAACTCACTAATGCCGACGGACAACCGGACGTCGGCGTCTTCGGATCGGGTAGTGGTGGATCCTCCACTTCCTGCAGAGGTCATTCCAGCGGGCCATCGTCATTTCTCTGGCTGCTCCCTTCCAGATACCTCGTCGCTTTGGCATAACAGGTTCTTCCGATGTCCATAAAATGTAATTTAGTGAAATTGGGAGCGTGTCCGGAGTTCGGTTGCTTTAAGAGAATCGGGAGATCACGCTTCTCTTGTTTACATTATTTCCGCCTTAATTTGATATAGTGTTAATATTTTTAGGTACGATAGGGCAATGCTGGCCACGCCCCTCGATGGACACCGGAGGGATTTGCCTGCAGCGAAAGCTTGCCGATGTTCCTTCAAAAAATTTCGCCTCTTTCTACAGGAACGACACCCATCTCCGGTTAGTGTGTAGTGGCGAGTTGATCAGAGGCAGATTTAGGTTTTTTCTCCGGCTCCGTTGAAACCATTGGATGAACTCTCGAAAGCAGTGCCCCGGGTACTTCCTGCCAAGTTTCCTCGGCTCTCGCACGGCGGATTTTCCGCCCCCAGACCTTTCGGGTGTTTTCCTGCGCTTTTCCGGTTAAAAGTTTTGAAACATTTTTTTTTCTCCCCCTATGATTAATCCGTCGGTTTCGTGTATTTCCGAAGTATCCTTGGCCTTCGATGAACTTTCAGGTAGTCGGAGAATTTGCAGGCCCAACCTGGAAGTTTAAAAAAATATGTTAAGTATTAAGTAACTTTATCCACATCCTCCACCCTTTCGGCCTTGTTCTTTCTCTTTCGGATGTCTGAAGTTATGCGGTTTTTGTAAAATGTGCAGATGTAAGATTATATAAGAATAGGATTTGTTTTTACAGATGCTTAACAAGATTCATTTTCCTTAGCTAATGTTTTAGATTGTCTGAGATAATGTTTAGATTTTTTGAAATAAGTGCGAAGAGATGTTTAACCGGTGCACGGACTAAATCAAAGCTACTTTCTGGCAATTACTCAGGTCTTCGAGGCGGGAAACGAGGTATTGTTCACGGAGCGATGGACATGTCCGTGACGCCGAGCACAAGAAGATGTGAATATTGCGGCAATAATTATTAATAAAAATGATGGTATTAATTTATTTGAAATGTTAACGTGCCAGTTGCCAGAATAATTCAATATTTACTGTTCTAAATCAGAGTTCCGCCATCAATCTCGCTAGGAGACGGTTATTGTACCGTGATTGAACCTGCTTGTAACCGAACCGAAGAGTTGTGACAGCGACGGGATCGATGGTCCAGGTTATTTAACAAACTCCGCCACATCCATCGGTTTGAAAGCAAGAGCAAATGTTTGGTTCGGAGTGGGCACACTTTGTTCCAGACCGCAATCTGCTCAAGAGAAAAAAGTCTTCTCAAGTCTAAAATTGAGTGCGAGCCGATTTCATGTCGTGGGTGAATTCTCGCTTTGTTTTCTTGCGAATGGCAAGTTTCAACAGACGGGGAAAAAGAAGCTGGGAAATCGTTACGTGATAAAGGCGACAATTAAATTTAAGACCTCTTAAGGAAGGAATAAGAATATTTTATTCGTTGCTTTTGGCGAAACAAGACCTGTCACTGCTGACAAGTTAATCTGAGAAGGAACCTCTCGAATAAGCACAGCTTATACCATTAATTAGTCAACATTAATGACGATGCACCTCAAATGCCACTGTGCCAATCGCGTGACTTTTTCACCGTGCTTTTGTTCATGAAGTTCTTGCAGTAATGCCTGACGGTTCGAAGGCGGTTGCAGGTAAAAGCCTTAAAAAAGGCATGCCCTAAGAGGCATGCTCTAAAAGCCTTAACTTCGGCACATTACAAGTAACCGCAGATCATGCGTTCCGTTGCCCAGTTTGCTGAAGGCTCACAAAAGCCCATTAATTGTCATCCGAAGTTGAATTTCAAGTGAAAAATTCGTCAAGCTCCGGAATCATTTTTAAGAGACCTAAAAAATTTACAAGGTGATCTTATTTATGTTATCCGTAACGCAATATCTGAATGGGTGTATCTTCTGTGTAGGAATACTTGTATATTGAATGACCACTCGCATATCAGCCGCGCAACCAGTATCAATTGACATGTAATATCTTTCAAAGTCCCATGGCAAACTTTCACTGCGATTTAATCACATCACCCAAATATGGCACTAAAGATCTTGGGGAAACATTTTGGCCAACCCTGATTCGAACACAATAAGATAATTTTTCACTGTTCATTAAGAAATATTTTTCCAGCTTCTTTAAAAAAGAAACCGATTGCGCAGAAAAAGATTTCAATTTAAAACTGTCAAATTTAAAAATTTTTTAACATCTTAATGTTTAAAGGAAGTAACATATGCTTTTGCACGTGGTGATATAATTTTGTTCATCCTCCGATAAACGAAAAAATGTATTTTATAGTTGTAGTGCAGCATTATACCCTCATGAATTTAATAATGGATAAAATATCAATAAATGATTATATCAAGGTGGCTCGAGGAAAATTATTTGTGAAAAAAGATATGAAACAAGAATTTTTTTTACTGTATCTTTAGTCGCTACCCAGTTTGTTATGTACATAACGAACTGATATTTGGATCAGTACGAACTTGAGCTACAATTGATATCGGGTTTTTTTTTCATAATGAAAATAAAATCAATAGCTAATAAAATTTTAAAAGCATACGAACGAGAGTTATTTGTTGCAGATATTTTTATCCCTTTTTTTGAATATAATACGCAATTGATTCTTGCAGAGTTGCTTTCGCGGGGTTTAAGAAAATCACTTTTGCATTAGAAAGAATTATTTTCACCATTTCCATTACAACGAGAATCATTTTTAAGTGCCGCATTCACTTAAAATTTTCTTCCCGAATCTTAATTTAACTAATTTTAAACTGAGTCTCGGGCTTAGTTTACACTTGATGAAAGGAATGCGAGATGAATCGAAAAAACCGCAACCTTAGTCGTATCCAAAAAATAAGTTGGAGCCATTTCTTTTGGCTTAATATTATTTGATTTCAGCCCACGTTGCAACAAGCTATCATTCTTATTTGTTAAACAAGATTATCGTGACTGAAATTGTGTTTTTTTAATTGCGGCTATGAAGCCATTAGACTTGCCATGATACTGCTCCGATACCCGTAACCGCTTCGGGTTTTTCAGCCATTTCAGCGAACGCAGTCGACGAGGATCTGCATCGCTCAGAAGGGAAAACTTCAAATTCTTTTCCCACTGTCGCCGCCCGAGAACTCAACCTGCGAGTAAGCTGCGAGCGGCGCTCTCCTCTAATTAAGTTCCCGCTAATTAGTTCCTGCACATTTAGGATCCAGCGGAATCAAGGCTAAGTGTCCAGTAGTGAATGGAACCGGATCTCCTGGATCCCTCCCTCGTTGCCAGACGCAGCGAGCAGATCCGCCAACTGAATTTCGACGGCTCGTTGTGGGATAAAGAGAGAAGTGGCAGGGCTCGCGACCGGAGCAAGGGAGGAAGACAGTTTCGCCGGTTCCACCGGCACTACCCTTGGCACCCCGGCCGGAGGTCGAGATCTAATGGGCGAGGGGTCACGGATTCGAATCCAGTCATTAGAGATCGAGTTTCTGACGGTCTTTGACTGCGATGACCCGAGATGACCCGGTCGGGGCATGCGAAGGAGAATGGCGCCGCTATTCGAAAGGAGAGTTGGTCGTTGCCTTGCGAAAATCTCGGATATCGCCCGCCCGAGGCGGGGGACGGCATGTGAGATTTCCACCGAGGATGCCGGGAAAAAGCGGAAGGAGTTTGGAGCAGCGCAGGGCGAGATGTCGCCGCAGAGGAATCCCGCGACTGTTTCCGGTGGTGTAGCATTTGCTTCGTTCCTTGAGAAGCAAAGCCTTTCCGACGTTTCACCGATCGTTGCAGGAAAAACTTGCGATTTCCCGCGTTTCAGAATTGTCGGAACAACTTTTTCCTCATCTCGAAGGAAAACCTAAAACGTTTGAACCTTCGAGCACCTTTCCACCTTATGTTGCGGCGACTGAAAGGAGTTTTGAGAGACGCCGGAAATTTTTTGCACACGTTTATAATGCTCTCGAAAAAAAGCACGTCTTGCAGCGCATTTTCTACACGAAATGCTTTTACAACATCGCGTTGGATCGCCGGTAAATATTCAAAGTTCTCTCGGGCTGTTAATTCGTTGACCTGCGCCAGTGGATAGAAGGTTTTTGGACAATTCAACGGAACTTCAAATTGTACAGTGTTAAAATTCTTTAAATATTTAACTTCCGCATAACCTTGGTTTTCATACCTTTAAGGGAGATTTTTTTTAATCCGGTTATTTGCACATTTTAGAAAGGCAAAATTCACCTTTTTGCGGGCGCCCGGCGTAATTCACAATAAATAATCATTGACAGTTCCAGTATTGTTTTCAATCATTCTACCTGTATGCGAAAGACATTTTAACCGAACAAATAGATTTCTTTATTAATATAACATATTTTGTTTTGAATTTCAGAAGGCCGTTCGAGAAACCTTGACTTAAATTAATAAAAAGGCTGAGTTTTTGCTGGGAACTTCAGCTTTAAGTATCTGATATCGCAACCGCGAGAGGTTTATGACCGGTAACTGCTCTGCTTGTGCAGCAATCTTCCTTCCAAGGTGGGAAACTGGGATATTTTGGGGTAACCCCCAAATATGTGTAAATCTGAAAAATCCACAGCTCATTTATGAATCCGAACGAGTTGCGCCTCGGGTTTCATTTCAGTCCTTTTTTCTTAGGGATTATCGTAAAAAATCGAATTATTACGTAAATTAGCATTGCTTACGCGACCGGTTTACTTGGGGAGAATTCTCGTTTCAGTTGGCAACCCTGAGAGATCGTTTAAAGCGCTTCCATTTACTGCGGCTCTCTCGCTAAAATTTCTCAAAATGTCATTGTGAAAGCAAATGAAGGTAAAGGGTAACGCCTAGTCTTTTTATAGATCGTTTTGGGTTGCGCGCAAATTTAATCGCGGGATAAAACCGCATCGGAAAAAGGATAAAAGCGCGCATCCCGAAGCAGCGTTGCACGACGAAACGCTTTCTTGGTCCCTGTGCCTGAGGCCCCAAAAGCCGCGGAAAAGCGTTCGTGGACGATCTGAAACTTTCCTGGCAGCGTTCGCTGACAAGGAACCGAAACCCGAGCGAGAAAAGTCTCAAGCCGCGAGGAGAGCGAATTCGGACGAGGACTCCGTGCGAAAGTGAACGTTGATTAATGGATTCGTTCGCTTGCGACCCGAACCGTTTTGCAATCTTCGGATCCGGTTCGGGCGCCGGCGACGATCGCTGCCGTGCGGCGTTGCTGCTGCGTTGCGCGCGGCGTTTTCCGCTGCCGGGTGTCCTGCCGGATGATGAAATGCTACAAAAAATCTATGGTCGGGACCGAGGTGGCTCTTTGCGGGTTGTTCGCGTCAAGCGCAGTAAAACCAACTGCAACCGAACGCTTCCTGCTGCGCGGGTTGCGATTTCTCGGACAATATGTGATTGCTGCTTGAAGAAGAAGGTACCGGGACAATGCGAACCTGCGCGAGAGTTTCACTTTTCAACCGGCAGTTCAGGTTGATGTTTAATTTTTCGTCGTGAATTTTCCGCCCATCCAAACGGATTCGGGTAAGAACGACAACCCTGAACTTCGTTGTGCGCCATCGATTCAGGTGTAAGCTCAGGGGTGGCAAATTGACTTGTCGTGTTCTCACCCTCGGGACTGCACTCGGTCAGTGCACCCCGTTCATCCGGCCTCCGGTCTTTTTGCGTTCCTCCCCAGTCGCGGCAAATAAAACATCGCTGACGGATTTGCATTTTCGAAGCGGTGTTTGTTGCACGTAACCTTTATCGAAAAGTTTCTTATGCCGATTTTCCGAGGCATTTGGAAAAATCAAGATTTGCCTCATTCCCGGCTCCTGAGTTGATTTTTTTCCCCCCGTTTTTTGGCTTCCGCGGAAAAACTCAAATTTTTCCTTCGATGCATACCGCGGTTTGGCCTCACCGCGGAAAAATCTCCGATAAAATGTGCAAAAATTATCTGCGAATAACTCGACTTGTCAGTCGTTATGTGGCCCAATAAGTTAATGTGCATTAATAAAAATATTTCGATAAAAAAAATTGATTTAAAAATCGGGGACCTTATTAACATAAGTTAATGCAGGTTAATTATATAACGAGATTGATTTTGTTTGCCGGCTTCGTGCGGCAAACCGACGATAATGGTTCGATGCGAAAATTATAAGTTGGACGAAATTTGCGTCTTTGCTTAATGGAAAATTAATTTCCCGTCCTGTGGTTCCAAATACGAACAATCCTCATCGTTCTTTTTCCGTCCACGTCGTCATTAAACCTTAAAGATTATGTGAAAAGCTCTTTTTTTCTGGTGGTGAACGGTAGAGGGATGTTTTCTTCAAATAGAATGATTATTCTAACTCAAAAACCTTGATTTTTCTGTCTTTCGGGGCATTAACTTGAATTTATTAAGTTCCATGTGCACGCGCCGAAGAATTACACGGGTAAGCATATGGGATTACGGAAAATTCTTAACCTTGAATATGTTATACATGTAGTTCATAAGGTTTTCTGACAGAACACAATGCTATCCACATTCCATTTTAAGGATTTGATGCAGAGGATTGGTCCGATGCTGTGGTACTGTCTTCCGGGCACGTCGATATCGTTTCAGCATTTGTCCAAATTCATTCGTTTTTCGCCAAGTAAATTTGAACTCTACAGACGGATCTAGCAATCCAAGTGCAAGCCATCGGACCAAAGTTTTACTTAAACTCTCTTAGTTTTTGCACTTGATGTGGAACTGCAACCGACATAACTCATTTTGACGCGCGTACTCAACTCGTATTTCGCCGTTAAATTTAGGTCCGGTTAAAAAATCGTTTAACTTCCTCACAAAATATTCGTTTCCATCATTTGCTTCGCTCCATCCTTTACCACGTACAGTGATAGATGGTTGAAATAAATGTTCGCCCGGGAACTTTTTCGCGTTCAGCACCGCGAAGGCATTTCGCTTTCGGGACCCTTCAGTGGGTTGTAAGTTCGGCAAGTTGAGGTCGCACAATCCGGACGTTCGCTTGTTGCCGGTCGCGCCCTTTCTGCACGGCAGGGCGAGTGTTCGGACCCACCCCCGGCCCGGGGGTGAACGCAGGAGGGGTTGCGAACGTTCAGACGGGAACCGACAACCAAGAGCTCGGGGCCAAGCCCGGCGAGCGACCGTTCGCCTCGGTCCCGAATCCTCATCCGCGTGAGAGGGCGTTCGGGCTTGGTTCTGCCCGGGACGGAGCGGTTCGCTCCGGGGCGATCGATTAGCTCGCCGCATTTGCGCACGTAGCGCGATAAGCGCAAAAAGTCACATTCGTCCAAAAAGTTACCTTGCACAATCGATTTGCATAAAAGAACGAGATCGATGGACGTGGTGGGACGGCATTTTCGGTTGGTCCGCCAAGGTGGACAACCAATCGCAGCCGAACGAGGATAACGCTGGAAAGAGAGTAAACATGGCCTGCTTTTGTGCTGTAACTTCTCCGGGGTCAGTCGTGCAGGTTCAGCACAAAAAATATTCGAGACCATTCTCTTCGTTCGGTGTCACTTCATGCTATTATGTGGATCTCTGTCGGAATGCAAGCAAAAATTTAATTTTTTGCACACCTTTATTATGTTTAGTTTTTTTGGTTTTAGTTTAGTTTTAACGTAATTCTGTAACTGAATTAATTTTGACCGTAAGTCAAAATTGATCATTAGAAGGTTTATTAAACTTATTTCAAATCAGAAAAATAAATTTGTGCCGCACTCAGAGATACACGATACAATATTATTTTACTTACTTTTGAGGCAATCAACGCGGTCGTAAAAAGAATTGTATAAAAGATGCGGAGAATATTTATTAAAGTATGTGTTTTCAGTGTCATTATTTGTAATAAATGAATATGGGAATATTTAACGGCGATAATTTGTATACAAATTTATAAACTGTATTAGTAATGCAACAGATAACGTATTCGATTTCACGCTTGGACAATTTATTAAACTGCCAATAGATCATTAAACTTTTACTGAATTTAAATAATTATGAAACAATTATTTTATTTATTGGATCGTTTTACATGAATATATACATGATTTATAAATTAGAAAAGAGATTAATATTAATGAAGAAAGCCATGTAAAATATGCTGCGAAAAAGATTTCGGGAATTGAAAACCGACGAAAAATTACATTTGTGCTTTTAGCTTTAAGTCCATATCATTGTAATTATTAGTGGGGAAGTTGTTTGCCGGCTCGCAGCAATTATCCGATTTAATCGCAAGGCGTTTTCACCTTCAAAATTTTTTATCAAACCTTGTGAAAGGAAGTTCGCAGCCCGGAACTTGCTCGGGTTTTGCCTCTGCAGCCCGCCATGCGCGTCGAGGGCTGCCGAACCCCTTTCGGACGAAGGGGATTTGACGGTTCCGAGTGAGATCGGGGGCGAGGGTGGAAGGATCCTCCCTCGGGACGGAGTCGGCCTAAGCGCCGAGAACCGCTTCCGGCTGGGTCGAACCGGGCAGCGTTTTGTGAGTCAGGTTTGCGGCGCTCTGGTTCGAGCGCTAAATGGACGATCGCTTGTCGGCCGCGACCTGAGGTTCCCAGGTCCCTGCGAGAGGTTTTCCTTTGCAGCTGAGGCTTGCTGAAATCCCGAATCAAATATCAAGGTGGCATCGGGCGGCGAATGCTTTGAGCTTAAGGTTTTTGCTGTTCGATCCGTAAGCGATCCGCGTCGACGGACGCTTCCGCTCCGTTTCGCCTTTGAGAGGCCAACTCCGTTACCCGTCGAACGCTTTTTCGCCCTTCTCCGGAGACAAGTTGCTCCGCAGTGTATCTTTCCATCGTTAAATGTGAATTTTTATTACTTATTTTTTGACGAAGCGAATTTTTCGCAAAATAAATCCTGATCTTTGACTGTCGCTCATGAATCAACTTTCTTCAAAATCCCCCCTTTGGTTGCAGTTTTGACTATTTAAAAAATCGCTTGATTTTTGATGATGAGATAAAAGGTCATATTTTTGACGATCTTGCTATATTTATATATGGAATTGACAGTTGTAAAGCTGCTCAAATGTACGCATTTGATGAATTCATCGAGTTCTAAAAGAAATTGTTGATGTATGTAAATCTGCTTGCAGCAGTTGCTGAATTTATTTTAAAATAAAGGAAAATCTCAGTGATGCGACACTTATATTCGTGTGCAATTCCTAAAGATAATAAACCTAATATTATTAATTAATTATAATCCGAGGAAAAAGTTTTTATGATGTAAATATAATTTTTTTTGTGTGCGTGTGCAAATCTAATTCATTCTTTTTTGAAGAGTGTTTAGATATCCATTAATACTTGTAATTTTGCGTTAATGCGTTAATAACAGCGATCAATTCTTCTTTGAGGCTGCTTTGACGGTTTTAGGTCACACCGAACAAAATCACAATTCAGACTGAATAGCGACTGGGGTTCTACAAGGCATTCGGGTAGTGTTTACATGTCCACCATTGGCACTTTGTTTGCTTGCATGAAAATTAGTGTTACGTAGGGGTGGCCATCGAACAGTATGAAAGTTGAGGGATACGTACATTTGTCTGACCTTTTCGGTTTACATTTATAAAAAAAAAATAAGTCAAAGGGCAACCAAGTTAAGCGTATAGTTTTCGTCCTATACGTGATTATTACCGTGCACGGCCAAATGTAAAACAAATTCAGCATCATACGTTAATTTTTATAATTACGTCAGTTGTGGAAATTCAGTGAGCTTAAAACTATTATTTTCATAAATAATTATAGTGTAAATTTTGTTATAATGTAACGGAAATTCAATTTACATTAACTTTTAACGTATGTAATTATTGCAGCGGATGATTGCATTTTGAACGCTCTTCAACAATTTCTAATGAAACAAAACATTTGAAATATGAAATAGGAACAAAGCAACCTTACCTAGATTTTATGATAAAAACAATCTCATTCAGTTTAAATTTATATTTTCTCGATCGAGATGGATTGGCGCAGAAACAAACCCACGATGAAGACAAATCATGAACAAATGCGGTTCTTTCTGATGCTCAAAGCAAATCATGAATCTTAAAGGTATTCCGAAAATTCCGTCAGGCATCGTAATCTGAGTCATTTGTAAAATTTATTGCTGTTATTAAGTGCCAAGCCTTAAACATGGGAAGCATGAAGAGATTATGTAAATCGAAGAGGCAGAGCAAGTGAAAGAGGAAACGAAATAATCGATGGATCGCACTAAAGACACGGCAGATGGGCCCGGTCGTGGAGGCAGTTGCATCACAATGCAAATGCACGTGAAGTCTTCGGAGGAAGAAACTTTGAAACTTTTCGCCCATTCCTCGGACGGGTCACGGAAAGTTCGATTGCAGAAGTGAAAATCTTAAATAGTCGGTTTCAAGCTCGTCGCAGGGGGACTCGGAAGAACTGCTGACGATCGAGAGGAACCCGACTGACTGGGTTTTGGGAACAAAATGATCTTCTCCAGGTCCGAACGAGGTTATTTCCACGAGCACCACCGGCTGAAAACCCAAACTCCCCAAAATACCGTCACACAACTTTTTTCATCCCTCGGACTAAATAATATTTCCAGTGGTTAAATTGGGATTTTCAGCTAGTTCGAAAGCTTATAAAGCACGAACGTCTTCGACCCATGAGTGACTTATCTCTTACTTTCTCGTACAGACCATCTTTTATTTATAACTGGTTCTTTCTTTCATTGTTTGAAGTAAATTTGTGACATTTACCGAACAACACTGTCTTATCCACCATCAACATTGTCTGCCGAAAATGAAATGACATCAAATGATACTGCACCATCTCGACATCAGTATTCTCAAATATGATATAACAAAGACGAAGAAATTAGGCCATACATACCTTAAACCAGAACGATATCGCCGATGACAACATTTTGCAATGAAACTGGAATTTAAAATATTAAAATTTTTTTTCAAAATTATATTATTGGCAAATGTTATAATTACAGGTTGTGTGTCAATTTTATAATAACACATCGTCTCCTTACCATTTTTATTGTCAGATAAATTATGAAGATGTATTGAATCCATGGCTGGATCAGTTTACACACTAAATTATATTTGTAAATTTAATTAATGTTTTTACAAATTAAAAAAATATTCTTAAGCCTTCGGGTAGTGATATAATTAACGCGTGACAGAACGTATTGCAAAAATGAAAAAATATTTTTTGCGTTTGGCGTTATACTAGTGTAAACTCTGAAGATTTAACTTGAGCTTAAAACATTTGTTTGTTGTTCCGTGAGGAAAAGCAAATCCGAGACCACGACTTGGAGTGCAGAGCAGTCCGAGTAACTTCGCACTGTGATCGGCCTTCCACACGGTCTGCTGCGAGATTTTCCACGGGAAGCTCGGCGGGGCGAGAATTTCGATCGGAGCCCTTAAAGGAAAAGGCACGAGTCGGGCACAAGATACGTACAAATGCATAAAATTTGTGTAAATTATTCGAGACGCCATGCGAACGCGCCCAAGACGAAGGAATTTGTCTTATTTTCCCGCAGCAAAAAGCAATGACGTTGACCAAAATTTATAAGTCAATCGAATCTGGCCGAGGGAAAGAATGTTTAATGGTAACTTTGCCTATATTAATCCGATCGTAAATCCGGACGAAAATATTTGGTTAAATAATAATTAAATAGCAATCAGGTTCATTTACTTCGAATTTAATATTTCGGCAATTTCAGGCTAATTTACTGGGCCGTACCACTGACTTGTGAAAATATGTAACTGGTCCCTTTTCAAGGAGATCTTTATGTTAATTTGGAACGATATTATGTTTTCCATTTCGTTTTCGGGGAGGACAAATTATCCGAGCCACCTTTTTCGCGTGCATTTTAAGGTTATCGATCGTTGAGAATTGGGAACTTCTTCCCCTGGGACAGCGGCGGACCTCGCCGGAAGGAGCGGCATCTCACGACCCCGACAGCACGGCTCTGGAGAAACGTCACGAGTTACAGTAAGCCATCTGTCCGCATCCGGACAATGCCGATTATGCGGCACCTCGCGAAATCCGGCCGTCGTCCGCTGTTCCGGAGCTTCTTCGTCTGTCTGGCTCGCCTTCGGGAACGTCTTTAGCGGAGGGAGATGGGCAGTTCCGAGGCGAACGGCTCGCAGTGGCACTTTTGCCAAGCAAGTCCCGAGTTTCAGAACTCGACGGACGGTCGCGTCCGCAGCCGAAGCGGGAAAAGGAAAACTCGGAAGGGGACCGACCGGAAGTCCGACGGGAAACCTGCGACATCTTGATGCACCTTTTTTTCTGCGCCGGCGTTCAAACCGGAAGGCATCCATCGTCGGATGCCGAATTTCGGTATGAATTACGATGGGCGTGCCGGACGATCGAGATTTCTTTTAAGAAAACATATTTGATTAATATAATTAATACCGCGCCTCTTAAGCATTCGAAGCGCGATCGCAAAATGGGAAGTAAACCTCCGAACCGTCCCTCGCCCGCATCAAAGGGGTCTGCACGTCCAAAGAAGGTCGAGAAGAGCTTTTCGGATGGCGAAGGTGCTTTTTGCTTGAATTACAATTTGAATTGCATTTCGAAAGATCAAAAGATTCGCTGCTTCTACAAAATTCGCTCGGTGCGATTCACGCGAGAACGCGCGGATCGCTAACAACAAGGAGAAAAGGTTGGGAAACCTTAGCCGCCGGGAATAGCAGTTGAGAAACACCGGCGAAATGCAAAATGAGATTTCGGCGAGTTTTGTAATTTATTTTTTCCCCGATTTAAAAAACGCTAATGTAAAACTTCACGGAAATTCAATACGAAAATTCAGTTTCGAATTTCCCGTCACCAAAAATTATTTAAGTGAACGGTTTTAAGCTCGGGCTCGACGTCGAGATGCAGATTTTTCACTATCCGGGAAACGAGCAAAAGCCCCGCAGCATCCTCCGCGCAGCCCCTCTGTCGGGGCGGCAACCGAAAGTCCCGGCGTCCCTCCGAAGCGTTTCACGGGGCCCGCAGGGCCGGCGGAGATCGATTCTCGCCCGATCTTCCCGTCTCGACGTCCCCCGCTCGCTCCGTCGGGAGCGGGCCCTCGCACAGCGCGGAGCGCAGAAGAGCCGGAGCCGCGGAGGAAAGGAGGAAAAGAAGTCGAGGCGAAAGACGTTTGGACACAATTCGAATCGAGACATTGTGAAATAAGAAAAGGTAAAAATGACCGCAGGTAATCGGAGCCGCGATTTTTCAGAGTCAACCTGATTATACAAACTTTGTTCGAGTGGAAAACACGTCCACTTATGACAGAGTCATGTTAAATAATTTTTTACGGTTGGCGCCGCGCAATGGGCGAGCTAACCGTGAGGAGATTGGCAGTTGCCGTGGTGAACTTCTGCATCGGTTTGCGACGGGCCCCTCGCGTTTGCCTTTCCCTTTCACGCGAGTGCGAATCGTTTGACCGCTGTTAAGCCACTGCACGGGGTTGGGCGCCCCGCGAAGCGAGTCGCGATTTTTCACAGTTCCCCGTTCGGGTCCTTCTGGGCCCTCGGATCGGGCGGAACTTCGAACCGAGTCCCAAATTTCGAATCGTTTTACTCGGTAATTGCGATGCGATTTTAACGTGTCGGACCGTTGGGATGGGAAAAATCGGCTGGAAAAGCGTTCCTTCTGTCGGGAAAAGTGATTAGCTTCTGTCGCGAATTTCCCATTTAGGCACTTGCCTGAGATTTTCCCCTCAGTAAAATCTTTGCCGGGCCCCGGTGGTGACCGGCTTAGAGTACGTCGAGACGGTTTTCTTGGGTTTTTCGAAATTATTATAAGGGCGTGCTCATGCGTCGTTACCGGTGCTAACTTAATTTACGTCATTTCCACGTGAGAGTGGTCCGATATTGCGGAGCCGACGAAGGTCCGTCCGGGTGCCTTTTTGCAATGATATTTGTGGATTTTTCGGTCGGGGGTCGAAGGGACGCTGGACGTTTTCGATGTTGCGGCATTCGAGAAAAGGTCCGGCTTGCCAATGGCGTGTGGTTCGCATCGGACGGCGTCGAAACGGAAAGCTGCCCGAGGACGGCTTTTATTTTTTTAACTCTGTCGGAACGTCTGTTCTTCGGAGGGACCCGGGTGGAAATTTCGGGTACACCGTCGCGAGACGCCAAATCAGCGTTTTCGGTTTGGGCAGTGCTTTACGCGGCTGTTAAGTATAAATCAAGACACAAGAGCCTGACGCTTTTACAAAAGGCGACAGAGACAAAAAACGTAAACCATTTTTTTAAACTTCGATTCACGTGTAACTTGATAAAAATCGGTCATGACTCCAAATAAATAATTATTCTTGATATTTGATAATGTGCATAATATTTGTAGTTATCCAGCTGACAAAAACGAATGTTTTAAAACTTCCTTTTTTTGCTCTCTTCTGTTTTTATCCTTTTTACATGAGTCGAATTAAATAGGAACAGATTTCCTCTTAAAAAATGAGTGTCTCCAACTGCAATTGCTTGCCTTACTGTCATGTTGTCCTCGGGTTAAAATAATTTCATTTTAAACCAGTCTTTCCAACGTCTAGTGTGGTGATTAATAATTGTGCTATTGGCGCCAGTAAAAATGAGAAAGTGTGCATTTTTGACGCTTCAGCCCATGTGGCAATTAAAGTTGCAGTTCCGTCTTCTTACGTGAAATCATGCCGTTTACTGTGTAGCGGAATCATCTGCAGAAGACGTTTCGCATCTCGGTTTCTGCACCGGGAGGCCGAAAGCGAAGGAACGTCCGATCTGATAGATTGCCCTTCGTAAAATCGAGGTTACATTAAGGAAATGGAACCGGAAACCAGGCATTTTTCCATTCAACCTCTCAAAAGCCGCCGACTGCAGGAGGGAACCACAGCAGATTGATGAAAAACCCGAAAATCCTGAAGCTTTCCCGCGTTTTGTGAAACACGTAAAGTGCCCGTCAACGTGGTTTTAAAAATTTCTGCAACAGTTAAGAATCTTTTCCAGCTTCCGCAGGGCCCCAACCTCTTTTTTGAACCGCAAGCGATCACTTTCGAAAATATTTTTGGTCTTTTTTTAAGGAAAAAAATTTCAGTCCCCGTTTAGTCTTTTTCCACCATTTCTTCCCTTTTTCAAAATCTCTGTCGAAATTTTTACGAATTAAACTGCATCTAACCGACCATCAAGGCTACCGCATGGGTGTTGCCCATGAATGACACGATCGCGACCCGTAAAGATCATGCTTTTCTCATACTTCCACACTTCCAGATTGCAGACTTTAAAGGTTTTACAATTATTTTCCCCCATCGCGACTTGGCGCCGGGTAGCTCTTGGCAGGTCAAGGGGAAAAGTGGAGAAAATTTGCGCGATCGCTGCCGGGAAAGTTGGCAGGAAAAAGAAATTTTTTGCTTGGGCTCCTCGCACGGCATAAAGCGGAAATTTTTCACTGTCAGACGGCACCGTCAACCGATGGGAGCCTTTGAGCCTCGGTTGCTGTTTCGACGAAAGCCTTTTTCGTCGTTTCTCCCCTCGGGCAGCCTTAAGTTTGCGCCCCGGACGAAGATCTTGTAATTTTGCGCGACGAAGCTCTTTTGGAAAGCACCGAAGCTCAGAAGAAGGATTCGCGGCGTGCCTGCGTCCGCGTGGCCCCCTTTAAGCCCGCGCTCTCGCGTTGACAAACGTAAGTCAAGCAGATCACTTCGAGCAATCAAAATTTGCGCATTCTCTGCCGGGGATCGGATTTTTGAATGATTCATGTTGGGTTCTGGGCAAATGCGGATGCGAAGGATCGGCCGAGGAAGGAAAAAAATTTCACTTTTTCAAAGCTAATTTAATTTCCAACAAGTTTTATACGTTTCTGGTAGCCCTACCTAACCATAACGCTTACATCTCATGTAATATCACTTCTCCTGTTTTAAAGGAAAGAGAATTATAATCTGGATGTTAAAAAAACTTTTTTTATCACTTTTTAATTATCTCTGTAACCTGCCACGTCTACATCTAGTTATCCCGTATTTATCATATTGTATACGTCGCAGTTATTATTGTTCAAAAAATTTTCCCTTTTATATGTGACGTAAAACATCTGCCTAGCATAATAGATGTATCGTATTAAAAAATTATCTATAATTGATCTGGCGCTCAGCTCGAACTCAATGTATTAACATAATACATAACGTATTAATTCCCTCAATTCAAAGCTAAACCATTATTATTATTATTATTATACTTTTAATAATTATTAATAGGCAATAAGCAGAATAATAGATACCTCTCCATTTATAAGTTCTACAATTAGACCAATAGAAAAATATAGTCTATAAATATATATTTAAAACCAAATAGTTACTATATTTTATTAATTTTAGACTTAAATATCAATTATTCCATATTCATATATATCCATAAATACTTCATTATATAAATAAATATGTGGATTATATGATGTTAAGTAACAGTGCAATAATCCGTACATTATGAAGTCTTCGTAATATGTGCCCCATGCAAAATAAACCCCATGCTCTGCAAAAGTAAGTTATGGGAAACGTGGCAGGATGAATAAAGAAAAATTTCTAATTAAAAAAGTTTATTTTTATTTAATTTGATATGTTTTTGAAATAATTGACGTTTCAAAAATGTGCACAGAAAGCAACGGTAATTTTCAGAATTAAAATTGAAGAAACTCATTGCAACGATCCTACGCTTTTAATTATGCCTCAACATCAAAAGCATTAAAAAAAAAAATGTATATGCATACAAGTATGGAACTCGAATATTGAACATGTCAACTTGTAACTTTCCTCATCGAGCTCTCCGCTTTGAGGATTGTCAGATTGAACAGGAAAATTCGAATTGCATGGTCAGGATCAGGGAAACTTCTTTTACTTTCTTCGTAACCGGAGGATGTGCAGCTTAGCAGAAAATTACGTTTGTGGGGTGTTTTGTTATGATGCAAGGGAAACATCTCGGTTTTGTCGATGACATTAGGGAAAAACCATTTCGAGATCTTTACTTAATCCGATGAAAGAGAAAGGACACGCGTTGTATAATAAATTTTGAAGACTTCGATTGACGAACAAGTTTCGTTACAGGTCGCCCAAAGCCGAGCCGGAAGAATGCAAAAAGTCTTGTAGAAAACAGCTTCACGTTTGCGGCTGCTGTCGCGTCAGCATTCGCATCGTAACTTTAATCGCGAACAGGAATTCGACGCTCGACTTCAGAAACGACGCAAAACGGAAGTGAAAAATTCAAAAGCCGGAAGACGAATAGCTTCACGTCGCGCGACAATATTTCCCTTTGGTGAAATGGCGAATGTGGAACTTCATTTTGCGGTATCCTTTCTGCTTGCACCAGCGTCGAATTTTCATCGTTCGATGTTTTAACAGTGGAAATTTTTTTTAGTCAATTAAATTAAAATCTACATTTAAAGCACGTAAATTTTAAAATTTTCTACGTTTTTAGCGCGAAGAAACGTGGTTCCTCGTGCGCATTGAAACTATTTTATTGTTAACCACTGAATTGCGCAGGAAAAATTTGTTTCCATTCCTTCGACGAGCTTGAAGAAATTGGCTTTCCTCCTTCACTTGCACTTCATGCCACTCGCCGTGTGCGGGAGGTGCTCTCGGAAGAGCAGAGAGGAGGAGCACAAAAATTTTCAACTTCGAATTGCCAAGATTTTGTCTTGGCTCGGAAGTCTGGACTTGCACATCATCAAAATCATTCTAAGATGAGGTGAACAAGAAAAAGATGTGGTGGTCCGACGCACCGCAGTTCGCTATAACGTTTAAAATCAGTCGTTTTGTGGCAGTATTAATGAAAATGCGGGCGAAATTAGGCATTTTTGGGCCTTCGTTCCTTTAGTTAGCGAGCGATCAGAATGCGCAACATCATTCCCTGCCCCGTATATTGTTATTGAGTTCTAAAGGACCTCTGAATCACGCCGTATCCTTCGGCTACTACAAAGAATCATTAATAACGAACGTTCGTCCGGTTTGCACCTTGCCGGAGGTTTTGTGATTCGCACTGGAATTAATTTTTCAGCCGCACCTCGAGGACTCTTTGGCGAGATTTTCGATCCGGTCTGTCTCTGAAGCCGTGGAAGAGGAGATCATTCTGAAACGCGGTTCATAAGTGGCACACATCATGTTTCAACAGCACTTTAATAACATATTGTCATATTATAAAGCGAAGTGTCGACAAATGTCTTCTTCGCGCATTTCGCGTCCGACTAAAATACACGATGCAAGTGCTCCGTGGCTCGAACTAAATCGTCTTAGTCCTGCTTCTTCCACGGAAACATGAAGCTGCCCAAAACGGTCCCCGTTCTTCGGGGTCTTGCTCGTCCTTTTAATGCATTGCACAACAATGCTTAAATATTAACGACGGAATCATTCAAAAGCAGTTTCTCGTCCCGAAGTCGATCTGCCACGGATGTCCCAGGCGGTATTTTGACATGCATGAGCTTTTGATGCCGAAGAACGATTTTTTTTTATGCGTGAAGGGAATATTGAAAATTGTATGAAACTTGGTTAATGATCAAACCTGAAATGATTTTCCCCGTCCTGGTTGGTCCTGGCAACACACTAAGAAAAGTATCAAGAACTGACGGATTTCCTTTTGTCGGTCTCTGACCAAGATTGCCGCATTCATTTATTTTAATATTTTCAGGATGCCTGCATGCATTTTCAGCATTTGCTCCGGGCTTTTTCTGTAACAGACCGAAAATTTGGCCTCCTCTCGTTTAGCGAAATCGGTGGTAAAGTTGCAGCGCGATTTGGCCCGAACCAAAGGGAAAAACGAAGAGATCGGAGATCCGCTAAGGAAGACGGGATCGAACAGCGCGATGATCACTTTTGTAAAAGAAGCGGCAGAATTTATCATTTTCATCCCTTTCGCATAGGGGTGGTTCGTGATCCCCCCCCCCCGCGATTGCCAGCGTTTCCCTCGGACGCACTGCGCGCTGAATGCCTAAACCCGAGTGGAAGTTGATTCCGGAGGTAATCAGCGAAATTTTTCGGAAAATTAATTTCATTCCTCAACCGGATAAATTAAATCGAAATCTAACGTAACGAAAACCGTCGAAGATTGTGAATCCGCAGTAAAATGCATAGATCCAGAAGAGAACGGCCGAGTACCTGCCCTTCTCAAAAGGAGAGCTTGCCCGGAGTACCGATTTAGCCGTCTGTCATTATTGCACGAGCTCCTCGGGCACGAGATCGTCAAAATCCGTGGACGCATTAAATCAACCTGCGAATTTTTCCGAACAAAATTTTATTGTACTTTAGTACCGTAAGTATAATTTATAAAATAAAATTGAGTCTTTGGCCTGTGAATTTCCGGGGAGAGTGAAATTTGCTCTGCGCAAATCGCGACGGCTCAATCTTCACCCATCATGACTTCCATAAATTCTGCAAAAAGAAATGATCGATCGGTCAGAACTGGTCGCGGGCTCTGTAAGCAAAAAAATCAGAAGCCGCCGGCCGGACAACTCACCGTCGAAGTCCAAAGCTCCCGATCCATCGTTGTCCATTGCGGCCACCACCTCATCCAGTTCGGCATCGGTGAGGGTGTCATCCAGTTCCTTAACCAATTCGCGCAAGACGTCGGTTGTTATGGTGCCGTTTCCTAAAATGAGAACGCGAGGCTTCAGTCCCGCAAAAAATAATGTTTCACGACAAAAATGCGGAATTGCTGTCGTCAACATCGACCGTAACGTAGCGCGTAGAAAGACGCAGAATCCGGTTCTGGAGATCTGTCGAATAAAACCCGTTTGAGCGATGGGAAACCAGACCCGCCGAAATGCACGAAAGCGAAGGGAGGAGGGAAAATTTGCTCAGGTAAATGCGAAGCCTTGCTTTGATACTGACTGTGAAACGCAAAAGTGAGTCCCACGTGGATCGCAACATCAAATTTTAGAGCAGAAAATCGAATGGCGACGAAGCAAATTTGAATTACTTCAGCAAGTAACGGTCTTCGAGTTATTTTTATAGGTGGACTTAATGGAGATACTTTATTATCCCTCCCGTAGCACCGACCTCGTTAGATGAACATAAAATTCCTAAATATTTTCATCCCACCGCATAATTTCCAAGTCTTTTTTAGTAAAATTTTATAATTGACTTAAAAGTGTAAAATAAAGGTTTCATTTAATGCCAATGACCTAACCGGCCGCGTAAATCAAAGAAAATAAAGAAGCAGTAACCATTATATGGAACTTGAAATGAAAAATTGATGGCCATTTTACCATTTGAGGATAGACAAACCATTCAAAGTCACGAAATGTTCAGTCATTCCGAAAACATCACGAAAAATCGGATCATGACAATTTTTAATCGCAAAAGGGAAAAAGGAATCTCCGCAAGGAGTAAGTTAAGTAACCTTTCGACATTACGGGACAAATGCGATTCGCGGCGAGTTTTTCTGGTCGGCAAAAGACCGGCCATTCTTTCTGGTGAATTCCGGCCTTGTTCTTTGCCGGGAGCGCACCTCGGGTTCGGTTCCTCAAAATTTCGATTTCGATTCTTTAAGATGCGTCCCCAGAACGGCCGTGATCGCGGCATGCAATTTGGAGGCGTCGAACACGATTTGGAGCGGCGGAATTTGGACCAAATTTCGATGTGCTGCGGTGACGACATTCGATCGCGGCGCAAAGGAAAATTCACGTTTCGCCCGCGAAAATGGTCCTCGGAGAGCTCCGCACTGAAGAGGGAACAAAATGAGGACGTCTCGGGTCCCCACACGTTTCCATACCTCGATTCGTGCATTAGCAACTCATATTGCCAAACAGAGTTTCTGAAGCTGGATGTCACAAAGCGCAAGAGCTGTAGGAATAGGTCGCCGAAACATGAATGTCCGATCTAATTACGGGATTAAGGACAACTAAAGCGCGATTAAGTGCATTGTTAAGTTAATAACAAACAGCGGCGAAGACAGCGGGAAATGTGCATGTGACGGCTGGTCAGATCGGACTGGAAAGCTTGATGTGTTAAGTGTTTCTTAAAGGGATACCTTCGTCGAAGGGGCAACAGTCGGAAAGTGAATTTCCAGGGAGCTTGACCCGATGGACATCGCATGAGAAACTAATATTTCCTAATGAAAAACAATACATGTTTTTGTATTCAAGATCGTGTACATCGTCCAGATTGTACCGCAATATTTTTACCTTCCTTGTCGTAAAATCTGAACGCCTCTCGCAGTTCCTCCTGCATTTGCTCGGCATTAATTTCCTCTTCTTCCACTAAGAACTTAGCGGCCAAGACGCAAAACTCGTCAAATTCAATTTGCCCAGATCCTGCAGACAATGAACGTTTACGTTTTTAGTTTATTTTTGTGTTGAAGATGTTCCGAAATCTGTCTTAAATTGGCACGTTATTTGTCGCGTATTGCCGAGATTTCAAATTGAAGAATTCCCAATGGGCAGAACCGTGTTTTTAAAAGTAGAAACTTTTTGCTATTACTAAATAAAGCTTCAAAAATAGCAAAAGTAGATAAGAAAAAAGAAACTTTCCCGCATCACTAAGATCATATAAACCGAGATATCTGAGAACGCGGCCTCCTTTTTCCGTCTTCCGGGCATCGGTTAACGTTGCAGACGGTTCGTGAAGAGCAAGATCCGAAGATTGTGAGTCGCATTTTTCATAAGGTCAAATAAGAAGGTATGCGAGCAGTGCTCCGGTGACACTCTGCAAAACGCAAGATCGCTGAACTGACAACGATCTAACCTAAGAATCCGCGCGACGGTTTGAGCAACGACCCCGGACGACGCTCGACGCGTCACTCGAGGCACTTACCATCCTCATCTACCTCTTTGACGATCTCCAAGATTCTCGTTTGCGAGATGGTCTGGTCGAAGCATCCGAGGATGGTTCCCACCGTTTCCGGCGTCAGGTAGCCCTTGTTCTCGATGTCGAAGGCTTTGAAGGCCTGCTCCAGTTCTGAAACGAAGAGCGAAACGGGCGTCGTTTAAGCGTCCATTTCCGTAGACGAGATTTAGACGGCGTGAACTGCACCGCGAGGAGGTTCGAAAGTTTCGACATCTTATTAGGTATCTAGTCCGAGGGAAAAGAAATTACTTCGGCGAGTATTATTTATAATATTATGCGGACGTTAAATTATTTTACTGTCGCCAAAAGCTCTTTTTTCGATGGCAAGGACTGAGAAATTTATTCCCGATCCCCGGCATTCTTATTTAATTGCTGAATTAGCTCCTAATTTACATTTTTTAAACTTCTTCTTTTTAACCTCTTAATTTTTGGGGCCTTATTTTTCGGTGTTGAATGCCACGAGGTATTCGATAATCGCTCATATATTATACCCACGAATTCCTTAAAGCGTCCAGGAGTCAGCGATTTGAATTTTTTTCACTTTGGGGGGGACGGCTAATTTTATAAATCTATTTCTTCATTGAATCCATAAATTTTGAAAATTAACAACTAAATAGATAATGAAAAATTTATATTCTTACCTTTAAATTGAATAATATTATGCAGGCGGAAAGCATATGCATAATAGATTTCATATAAAACCAGCAGAATTTTGGTTAGTTAGCGTGATTTTTTCTGTATAGTGGAACATATTTTTCAAATTAATATTAATCGGTGTATAGGATATAAAAATATAAATCTTTGTCTCTATAAACATTTTTCATCTTCATCATGAGAGCGTTCGTTCGAAAAAGTCCGCGAAATTTAAAAAAGGGCAATTAATATAACCGTACAAAATCGATTTTCAGTAAATTATTAGCTTTTTGATTTAGCCGTACATATAAAGAAGTTAACGTGGCTCCTCCCTTGGAAAAGAAATTTAACAATGATAAAAAGGAGATACCAGTGGTGATTGCTATATTAAGGAAAGTTAGCATTAACTTACTTGATGCGGATAAATGGAAAATAAATTAATGTATTCTTTCTGTTAAGAAAAAATGTAAAAGCGAAATATTTTCAAGATCATGATTTTTAAACGTAAACTCATGACTATACAAGGTGAGAAGATACTAAAGAATACTAATGAGCATGATCATAAAAAGTTACTCAAAGGCTTAATTATTATCTATTCTATATATCTACTATAATTAATATTATTATCACGCTTGAAATGTTAAAATTTCAAATAATTTATGTATAAATGATATGAATGTAAATCAACATTATCCACAATATTAAAAATGATTATTCAAACACATTAAAGTTATTAGGTAAATTAGATGTTTATAAAGATAAAAAAAAATTTTATCGCAAGAATTTCGTGTGAACATAGATTTCAAATCGCGATTGTCAACGACTGCCTAATTGTAAAATATAAAATTTAAATTATATCAAATACTCATATCACATGTTCCAAATGTATTCTTCAAACTTGGGCAAAACGAAAAAGTTTAAATGAAGAATAAAAAAAGCGGTTAAATGCATAACAACTGTACCATTACGTTTATTAATATGTACATCGTAATAACAACCGCGATTTAGCATTTTTATACCATCGAAAGCGGCCTGTTAAAAAAAATTATACATAAATTTTTGCGCGCATTTTGTAATATTTGAATTTATTGGGATAATTTTGATGCAATTTAAATATTTTTTCAATTCGCAGTAGTATACAGTGCTACGTTGACGTAGCAAAAGAAATGTACAGATACAGTGAACTAACATTTAGTGGAAAAGCGTTGCAGCAAAGGTGAAAAATTAGAAAATGTTGGCTTAATTTGAGGTTAACTTCGAAATGGGTTTCCTTAAATTGGGAAACGCCGAAAAGCAAATGGCCGGGCGAAAAATTTCCCACAACGCGAAACTTACGTTCAATCTGAGTTTTGTCTAAATCTTCCGCGGGCATTTTCCGAATTTATTCTTCTTGTGTCTTTTTCCCGACAGCAAACACCTCGAGAGAGCGAAAACTGAGACCGGAGTGATACCGCGTGATACTGAGCGGCACCGAGGATGCCTCGCCCAAAATCTCCTCGGCGATTAACGGGGCACCAATTAAATTGTTGGTCAAAGGCGAAAAGTGACATTCGCACAATGCCGTCATTATAAATAATTGTTTTCTCGGGGAGGATTCTCGATCCCGAGGTATTCGACGCTCTTCTGCCACGATATTTTTATCGCCAAGGAATTCTAGGCCTAGTTTAATTATTTGGACCGGGGCCCGAAATTACCATCTAAAAAAATTTTTTCCCGCCGAACAATAACGTTTTTCTCATTGTTCTAGTCCTGGCCGCCTTTTTCTTTTCTTTTTTTATTTACCTTGAGCTCTGCAGTTGTGCGGGAGCGACGCCCAAAATCCTGACGCCCGATCTCGATTGCGCTCGATGAAAACCGGGTTTCTGCCGGTCCGCTCGCTTCTTAGCGCACGTTACCTGGATGCGAACGTTCCCTCATCAACGGCGAAAAATTCGGTCCCGCTTCTTCGTCGGAACGTCGGCGACGGATAAAGCGCCCCTCAAGCCGAATGCCATCATTCGGGGTGGATCCCTTTCGAAGATCGGCAAAAATATTGTCAAGGCAGAATCGAAAATCAGAAGCACATCGGTTGGATGTGGTAAAAATGGGTTTTTGACGGGATCAAGGATTTGGTCGCGAAAGCCGACGAACGAGGGGTGGCAGCCAGTGGCGTCAGTAATAAGACATGGAAAAAAATCTCAGCATGAAATGTTACCCTAAACTGAAAGCCCAACTGTACAAGGCACTTGGACGTTACTCAACATTTAAGTGCTACCTTTTCCTTAAATACGATCATACTGGAGCAACCCTAATTTTTGCCTGCTCTTCCTTTTGAGGCCCATTTGGACGAATCGCGGTTTTCTGCACCAAGTCGCAATAAGACAAGCGTTTTGCTGACCGCGGACCTCACGCGCGACTCCCGCTCTCGCATTTACAATCGCTGCACCGAAAATAGAGGCCCGGGTATTCCTCCATCCCATTTTCGATCTGACACGTCTCATAACGGTCAGGAGAGACGTACGTTTCCCCGGCGAGCACGAAAGTGGGCAAAGGAGAGTGAAACTCGCCGAAACGGAAACATAAAGACGGATGTTGATTTGAAAATTAAAACCGGGTGCGATTCCACTCGCCCAAGTCCAGCCGCATTAACTCCCGACCGTTAACGGCTCCCTGAACGGATTCCCGCACCGCGTTCATGGCGACTGCGCGGTTAGCAACCCGAAATGCGAACGTCGGCATTGGTCCCGCTCCGGCACGCGTTTTCCATCAATCGCTCCCTCGGCCGGAATCCGGAACCACCGATGCTCCGTCATTTCCCGAAGGGTTACAGCGGTTGCGGATTGAGCAAAGCCTCCCGTCGAAATGCGAGTCGGCGGAGCGACAAAAACCCAGGGTGAGGATGCGAACGCAGCAGGCAGATCGCGGTCTTCGCCGTGCGCAACGTCGTTTGTCCCGTCCGACTGGTGCAAGAAACGATGGAGAAATAAAACGACTCCGGAGAAAATCCGGGTTTGTTTGAGGAAGACGCGGCATGCACTTAAATGCAATAATTTATATGCAACCGCATTAATTTTGAAAAACGTTGCAGCAGAATCTTTCGACTAGATATTTTTTCTTGAACTATGACTGAATATTGGATTGAAATCTAAGTTCATTGCGAACCGGTCGGGACCGGCTCCCACTGTCTCATGCCTCACGGTTACTTATCTACTTGCCGTAGACAGTCAACCCCGCAGTTCTGCAAGTTTCCAAACGGGAACCGCTCGCCGGTACAATTCGGTGGCCTCGCATGCGGCGAAATCTACGAATGTAATTGGAAATGTAACTTTTTTTTTTTAATGCCGTAATAATAGTCTTTGTAAATGTACGCAAATGTACGCGTTCAGCTATCTAGATCTGCGTTTACAATCGCGGAAAGACCCGGTCCGAAAGTGGACGCGGGAGGCGGTTCGAATCCGAAAAGGACACTCGATTTTGTGCCCGGGCGAACCCCGCTTGGGTAACAGGCACGGAGACGAAGCCCGCGGCCCGATCGGCGGAGGTTTTCGCCGTCCGAGGAGAAGCCCTCGCCCGTCCCGGGCTCTAAATGTCGCTTCGAACGGCGTCGGTTCGCACGCTGTACCTGATGTCCTTTTTAAAATTTTTTTTTCCGACGTCCTCAAAAACGTCGACTCATAAAATTGGCATAATTTTAATCGTCAAGTTAATGGAAAGGAGAAAATTTGGACGCCGCGGACTTCGAAAATATTTTTGTAGTCGGTTCCTCGGGGGACCCCAGGCAAGGCAAACGTTTTCGGCTCGCACAAGTCGCGCTGCACAAAGCAGGGCTTATTTATATCCGTCATCACCTGAGTTTCCAACTGGGGCTTAGCTCTCGGTTTTAATCTAAATTGGGAGACGCCTCAAACCGATTGATTCTCTCTTCTTGCGTGCGAACGCAGGGCCCATGCCAATTTTTTCGGGGCCCTCGCCGTTTTGCAACGCGAAAGCTTCGAATTTTCCAAAGGCCTTTTTCCCCGTCCTTCCGCGTTCCCCGTGCTTTTTTCTGATTTCTGATCCGAAGCCAACTCGGCCAGGGCGGACTTCAGGCCGAGGCTCCGTCGGGCTTCGAATTCGGGCTTGGATCCATTTAGTCGGTCGAATTGTTCCCTCTCGTGCGGAATTTCGATCTGAATTACCTGCGCAAAACAGCAATTAAGCTCCCAACATTTGAGAAAGGAAAAATTTTTCACTTAATTCTCATATTCCGCCGTCGGATGTAATATCTTATTTCAATTGCATCCGAGGCAGCAGTCACGTTTCCCTTGTTTACGTTTAAGGTTTCAGTTGATGCGGCCCGAGTGCCAAACTGAAATTTTCTAGTATGGCGAACAAATAATGCTGGATTTTATTTATTGCAGCGCGTGAAATGTTGCGATGCATGTGCCACGGGAGAGAAAATAAATTTATTTATATAAATCGCGTGGATGCTAACATTGCATTTTTAAGAGTAAGTCTCCCGAGCTTTTTAACGCGATACGTATCTTTATGCGTTGCGGAAGTGAAGTACATGTAAGGTATAGGTAGACCAATTCAAAGAAGTTTTATGTTTATAAGTGGAGGAATATCATTTTTTGGCATTCCCAGGAACAACTTCCCCCATGCAAATATCCTGCGGGTTAAGCTGCAGAGTGCGTGAGGTGTCCGAGGAGATATCCAGTGCCCCGGCCAGTGACGCGAACCCGCTGAACGGTTTCGGTGCCGAATCGTCCGTCGGACGAACGTCTTCCGTTTGGAACCGGATACGGAAAAGAAATTGATCACAATCGACAGCAATCACAAGTTCGAACAATCTGTTTTATCATAGTCGCAGTTTAAAAAACGTAAGTAAAATACCATGTATTTCGCTCTCGGTCTCGCATCATCCCTGCAGCGTTAACCCGTCGCCTTCTGTACCATCGGAATCTAGCATTTTCCTCCCTTTTCGATTTCGTTGGAATATATGCGAATCCGAAATACATCTAAAACGAAAAATAAACTGAATCGATAAAGTCCTCCGTGAGATATTTTCGACGTTGAATCCCGATGTTGGCGACGGCCGAGGCGTCGGAACCCGCGAGTGGAAAATATCCACGGTGCCCCTTTCGTCGCAAGTAACGCTGGAACGTTATCGGAATGGATTTTTCTTCAAATGGAGTAATTCCCCTCTCTCCACGGGTCGTGTACCCGAGGGCCTCACTTCGGGTATTCGAATACTGGTTCTGAACCGTTCGGCTAATACCTTCCTCCGGGGTTATGATTTCAACACGTGAAAAGATTAAAAAATACCAGCGGCCGTGACCGACGCCGCTGCGTTCGAATAACGTTGCTCTGCTGCCTTATCAGACTTTGAAAGGTCCCTCCGCTGCCGAAGGGCATGCAGCGGAAATGCTCCCCGTCAGCCTTTTACGTTACATCCGAGTTCGCAACTAGGACGAACAGCCATCGGGATAATAAGACGTCGGGGTCTGGTTTGCCGGGATCTCAATGTCAGCGTACGAAGCACTGCAAGGCCGCGGAAAAGTAAGCCCGAAAGAAGGAGAGCGAGGACGAATCTCAAGTTTGAGAACACACGCAGAGAAATTAGCAAATTCTAGGACGTGGTTCTTGGCTGAGCGTTGAATCGGCAATGGTGTGCCGATAGGAGGACCCCACCTCGTTGGGGAGGTGACCGGTGCGGTCTGCAGGCAGACGGGCAGAGAGATTCGAGAAAAGACACGTCGGACAAGTCCGACGGGGCAGTAAAACATTTTCTTTCATCTCAGATGGTCGCCCTGAGGTGTCTTCCATCATGCCCGGCCAGTGTCACAGTTGGAGATTCACTCGTCGCTCCGCTTTCTTTCATCTCGTTTCCGTTATTGGCAGCAGTTCCTCACGTTTCACCGTGAACTCGGCGGTCTCCTTGGTTTCTTTTAGCGCCGAGAGACGTTTCCCGCAGATCGGGGGATACGCAAACTGCAGGAAGAAAGTTTTGCGACACGCTGAACAATAGAAAAACCTTATGGCCGATTGATAGATGACTGTCACGTGTCAAACGGAGAACACTGCGCACCGCTCTGGGTTTTCAGCTCCAAACTGTTTTTTCTTTCCTCCTTCTTTTTATCATTTGATTTGAATAAAAAGAAAATTTGAAGCCTTCATTTCCTTAAATGAGAATAAAAATTACTGAAATGGAGCCGGTATGAAACATGAGAAAAAAACAGAAGGCTAGGAGAAAGGCTAGGAGAAAAAAGGCTAGGAGAAAAAAACAGAAATTTTTTGCGGAAAAACTTAGAAAAAAAATCTCCTATGTGCGCACCTAGTTCTAGAGTGCAAAAACAATGTTCGAGTTGTATCATCATACGTATAAACCACGGAATCGTCAGCGAAAAAAGTCTTCTGCGACTATTGCCGGTATACACCGAGAGTTACTAATACACTTTAATATAAATTAATCTAACTTTTAATTTCCCTGAAGAGACCACCCTGATTAAATTACAACTTTACTACTCTGAAAAAATGTATTTGCAATCTTCATTCTGCTCAGTCAAATATCTGAAAATCAGAATCCTTTACATTACTGAATTCGCAATCGACGTCGTTCTGAATTCAGTCCAAGACAAATCCATTCAATGTCCGATATGATTTATATTAGAATAATTAATAATTATGTAATTTAACGTAAGTAAAAATTATGTAAAATCTACTGTTTCAGTTGTACAGAAGTAAGTTTTGATGTAGCACCGTTTTATAACTTACGCCTTAAAAATCATGTTTATGTGGTCAAATGCTCAATGCTTAGCCGTATGATAAATAGTAGACGAAACGCAAAGAAATGTGAAATTCTCCTCTTATCGATGTCACCTTAACGCACCTAAACAGCACTTAAGTTTAATCAAAACATCAATTTCATTTAAGGTTAGTTTTAAAAAATAGCTCAAATCAAACCTATTTCATAATTCTCCAACTGTTAAATGAAAGTATAAACCTGACCGTCTTAAGGGCGAATTTTCACTGTCTCCTGTCAAATTTGAAATCACTTCATCGCTTAATAATTTGAGGAATGTTAGCAACATCGATGTTCGAAAGAGATTTAAGAAAATTAAAAAATCTTTCTTCCTCGTGCTCATATCCGAAAGAAATTCGATGAAGGAATTTGTCGTGAACATCAATCGTTAATTTTAAAGGAAAAAGCTTTCGAGGTAAACGATTCCTGTAAATTCAGAGATCATCAAGATTTGATTATAAATTTTAAAATGTAAAAGATTAATGTGTAAATATTTCATTTCCAAAGTAGTTAATGTAACTCAAGCGACCATCTGCCCAGCATAACTTTTTACGAACTTCAAGGCTCTACTTTTCACATTCTAAAGCTGTAATTGCTTTTAATTTCTTCCTCAATAAAATTGTCGAGTGAAGAATTTTTATCGCTTTGAGTGCATGCATTCCTTTATATATATATTTGAAAATTTCATTTAAAAATATAATTAATAGATTTATTCTAGTTTTTCTCCGATATTTCCACATACATTATTCAGTTCGCATTTAAATTGACTCCCTAACAGATTCGGTTTATGAAATAAAAAAATAATATTTTTCAATCTGATAACATCAATTAATTTTTTTTAACTTTGTATTGTTCACATGTAATATACATTTGGATAAATAATTAGGATCTTTTTTGAAAAATACGTTTTTATTAATTTTTAATGAAAGAACACTGAAAAAAGCCTTTTCCAGCGTAACTTATTAAATTTAACTTTTAAGCATCTAAATATAAATTAATATGGGTGAAAATGAATTATTTTTAGGAAGGTAATTCATTTTTTGTGTTGAATATTTAGCTAGACAATGAAATATCTGTACACTTAATAAATTTTTTATATATTTAAAAAAGAAAACAAATATTCTTGAGTTAGTCAATCATCTCCACCAGTCATTACTTCCATAAATTCTGAAACAAAAAAAATAATCATGCTTAATTTTGATTAGCGGCTGATTTCTGTTAAATACGCACAGCAGTGTTTACATTCCCGGTGGCTAAAATATGCTATGCTTTCGTTACGTACATGATATGTGGGATATAAGTGTAAACATTTCAAAAGTAATAATTTTTTTCTGTTTCAGCGTGCTAGGTGAAAAAGTCAATTACGTTCACTAAGGCTCTCTATGTGCTGTGCAAATTTAAACAAAAAAGATCAAATCTATTAAAATACATTACGCACCGTCAAAGTCAACAGTTCCGGAACCATCAGAATCAATTTCCTGAATCATCATGTCTAATTCTTCTGCGGTGATTTTGTCATCCAGTTCCCTGAGAATTTCTCGAAGTACAGTGGTCGTGATGTATCCGTTTCCTGAAAGTATCATTAAAGTAGTGACGTTTGTTTAATACGATTTTTAGAGTATCTTAGTAACATTTCTTGCTGCATAAGAGGACAGATCCTCAGCTTGAAAAAGACATTTATTTCTGCTAAATATTTCGATCTGTTGAAAAGATTGTCCTGAAGAAGATTTGATTTGTCGTATATGAAATGTAATTTTTAAAATTTGAGCTTGTCAAGCACAAACCTTCTTTATCGTATAATCTAAAGGCTTCCTTTAGCTCCTGTTGCATGGCTTCCGCATCTTCCTCAACAAGGAACCTGGCTGCCAAAGTGCAAAATTCGTTGAATTCTAGCTCTCCGGAACCTGAAAACATTGAAAGGAATTGATAAAATTTTTTATTTAATTCATTACATTGGATTGTCTCCATTCTGTCGGCTAATGTTAGTCTTTCTAAAAGAAAATTTATCATAAATATCTAAAGTTAGTCTCTCTAATAATATTTCATTAAGCTAGAGAACAAAATAACCAGAGGTGGGAATGTAAAAATACTTAATGATTCGGAAAACAATGATTTTGGTAAATTTTACAAAGAGACCGTGCGAAAAGCTCAGGAAACTACTTTTCAAGTGATCCTGATTTAATTTGTTTGAAAATGCGAATTTGGTGTGAAGTAATTTTGAATTTGACTGCGAGTGAAATGTCCACGTACCATCGGCATCCACCTCCGCTATAACATCGGCCAACATTTTGTCTGTCATCGCGTGTCCCAGCATACTTAGTATGGTTCCGACCATGTTCACGGAGATGTAACCTCTTTTCTCCTGGTCGAAGGCATCGAACGCCTTTTTGAGGACTGGAATGAATATTATTTGCGATTGAAATTTCAGTTTTGATCCTTAATTTCTGTTAAAGTAATGAAATAAATGGTTAAAATAAGGGAGACTCACGGCATGCACGGTACTTTTAGCTTTTTGAAACACTAAATTTATTTTTACTACTTATTTATATCATAATTGTTCACATAAAATTTAATTCATCAACAATGCGATATGATTTTCTTATTTTGAAAAATATTAATGAAAACCATTTTTGAATCACTCCTATAATAGAAAAGTACTGTTTCTGCAGTTGTTAAATAATAAATTTTCTGTTTATGCACTATTTTACGACATAGAGATAATTTTGCATTATATAAATTTTATAATTTTCTATATTTTTCACTTCAACAGATACAAAAATAATATCTTTGTATGTACGTTCATTTTAAAAGCTAAAATATTACTACTGTAACGAAAGAAAACATTCTTCGCCTCTGTTAATAACAACTACTATACTAAAATAATCCTGCAAGAAAGAACTGGGATAAAATTATTTAAAACCTGGAACAAATATAGGTTTGATTTGACTGAATTATAATAACAGTTTTACCAATCTTCATCTAATAAACTTGAATAGCATCAAAGCTATTAAAATCATGTAAAAATAAAAATTTTTTATTTTCAATGTGGCTAAAATACTTAAATCTGTTTTTCATGTGACTTTTGTAAAAAAGTTTTAAATTGTATTTTAAATTTATAGCATAATTCTTCATACTTATACACTTTATTCAAGACTCAATTCTCATGTCCGTATTAATATCTGACAACGGGATTTTTTTAACTTTTGATTTTTTCAGAAACTGCGGAATCATTTTATAGATGCCAAGATCATGTCACATAAAGCTTTGTGCTTTGGATTATTTGATTGAGATACAGAAAGACTTTTTTTCCTTCAAACTCAGTAAATGTGAATTTCATCCGTCGTCTTTTGGTTATATCTAAGTCAATCGCAAAAAAAGATCTATGAAAATAACGCAGATGATTATACAAAATAATATCGATGTATAAATCAGAAAACGAAATCAATAGGCGTTTAAGAAATCGGTGCCAAGATGTTTTTTGGCTTAAATGCAATTCCCTGGCAAAATGATATAATTCAACGCTTTAGTTTGCTCCCAAATATTACCTTTAACAGGTAATCAATATAATAATTAATTATCATATTATTATGAAAGTGTGAGAATCCTAACTTTCAGCCAGGAATTCTTTACATTTCTCATATTTGTTTTTATGTTGTTATTGATAACAAACCAGTTACTTTTAACTATTTTTTATACATCATGATAGTTGTTCGTTAAATGTCACGGCACAGCGCTGGAAAATGCTAGACCAAGTAAAATAAGACATATATTTATAATACGGTGGGTTAAAAATAGTGAAATAAATTAATATTCATATGCGTTGGACCATAAGTATGTAATTTGATATGAACATCATGAAAACATTTACTTACGGGCGATTTGATCCTTATCCAAGTCTTCCTAAAAGAAAAAAATTAATGGTTTTTAATATGTTAACATCTCTACCTAAAAATAAAAATACGTTACAATTAATTCGAATATTAATAGACATAAATATTCAGTGTTTTCATGTTTCGAAAATTTATTTAATTTTATCGCTGATATGACATGGACATAACTGTTCCGCTGATGAGAGGAACTATTACATTTCTGCAAAAACAGGCTTTAACATACGAGAACGAAAAATTTTAAAAAATATTATTATTGCCGTATTGGTTACATGTTTATCATTATCGATTCCTTTTGTTGGGAAGCGCTATTTACATGCTTTTTAATTGATCTTGTACGGGAATAATTTTAAATATTCCCCACAAGTAATGATTCTTAGTCATGTACTGGATCACAATTGCATATTAAGTATTTTCAGAAAGCTAATTTATTTCGTCGAGACACATTTTAAATTGTGACCATTATTGAACTGCAAATATTTGTGCAGCCAAATAATTATACAAAGAAGATTCGATTTTTCTAAATCACAGTGTTAAATATTTTTTCAGCTAAAGCTAAATACCTTTTAAGCATAGACAATTGTTAGCAATAAAACACAATGTATATAAAACTAATATGGGATCCTAATAATAAATGATGTTTTAATAACCAAATAAAATGTATAGACCAAGTAATATGACATGTAATGCGGCTCATATCGAAAGAATTTAGTACAATATGGAATGTAAGATATTCAGAATTATAATATAATTTATGCTCATTGAATGAGAAGCATGAATCCTCTTCATCAAACTGAATACATTTTATTTGTAAATAAATTTCTGTGTTTTTAGATACATTGATGAAATCGAATACGATTCATGAATCGTCTTTAAAAATCAAATATCCTAGAGTTTAAAAGCGAAATGAATATAAGTTTTGTAAACGTAATTTAACTAATTAAAATAATAAAATTTTCAAAGATTGACCACAATAACGTGTTCTCGGAGTCGTCTTGGCGTTTATTTAATGTACAAATAACATGTCTACGTGCTACTTATTTCAATTGAGAAACTCAGATGTAAAAGTTCGTCAAAAAGTCGCTTGCGTTGTAAAAGCGAATGCAAAACGATTAGAATTAAGGGGAAAAAAATTAGAATTTTTACAGCAAGTTTCGAACATTATTATCCGATTGGTCAATAAAGTTTTCTAAAACTAGCAAATGACGTCATTTTCTAACTAAAACACCAATTTATAATGCTTTTATTTGGATAGCTGCCTGCGCGCCCTTCAACTCTTCTCAATTAGCACGAAGAAGCTGCTGCCACGTCAATCCGACGGCCCCCCGAATACGCTTACGCGGTACTCGCTACGGCCACGGATAACTCCGATCGCCGACTTTCCTCCCGCAGCGAGAGAGGTAACTTCTCAGGCTGCCTGCCCGGTTAGCAAAGTGTTGAACTTCGGGTCCGCATGCGAAACGGACAAGATTTTTATCGTTCACTTTTATTTATTTCATTTTGCAGATTTCCAAAATGAAATATTCCCGAGAGCGCTGCTGAGCTCGAGTTGGACGGATGTGTATTTGCGGACTTTTAATTAATTATTCGCAGTGAAATTTGAACAAACTCGTCGCACGAATTTGTACGCATTAAACATCTAGGAAAAACGGGCCATCGTCAAGAGAAAAAACTTAGCAAAATCTTTAAAATACAATGCGCACTCACATACAACGTTTTCTTTCACGATTAAAAAAAATGTTTTTTGTCCACCTTAACATTTAATTGTGCGATGCAGTCTTTGCTGCATGAAAAAGGGTCAAATCAGTCATTTACAAAAATAATTATAGTTGCATTTAAGTCGACTGAAACTTATTTCTATTTGGACCCTTTCAGCTGAATGAGAATTCAACCAGCCTGGTTTACGCTTTAATAAGTGGGCTATTCTCATGTAGTGCAATTAATGTTAATGCAGACTTTGAAAATGCCTTGGAAACTAGAGCCGACTTTTAAATCCGTACAACTCGTGTATCAATGATTTTCTTTTGGGTTTTGATAACGTCAGCCAAAAATATTTGATAATTTTTTTTTTTTTTTTAGATACATCGAGCATATATTTGGCCATTCTTCCGCGGCGAAAGGAAAACAATATTTCACTAATTCCTCTTTTACCGAAAGTTATATATAGAATGGTGTATGTTTCTCATTTTTTTCAGCCTTCTTCCTTGCTTACGATGACGGTCTTTATCATCTTGGCCCGTTTCACGCGACATTCTGTGCTTGTGGCCTTTTTTTTCTGGACTTTCTTCCATGCGGAACTCCCGCAAATGGAGGAGGGAGATTCCAGCGAAGAGGCATCAGAGATCGATCGGACTGGAAAATTAATTTTTTTTTTTTTTTTTTTTTTAAATGCCGCCGAAAAGCGTCGCTGGCATCCACCTTCGCGACCCCCGGTTGGAAGGTGAGAAAAGGCACTGCTTCGGGTGCGGAAGGAAGCGGTTCGAGAACGGCGGAGAGGATGCAGCCTCCGCCGCGCTTCCCCTCGCGCCGGGAGAGCCGCGAACGCTCGAATGCTGAAGCGGAAAATCACGCTGTCGGAAGGAAGGTGGAAATTCGAGCTCGTCAGCGATCGCCGCGACGCTTGAATTCTTTCGAAAGCCGCTCGAGGAGCTTCGCAGCCTCCGCCCCGCAGCCAAGTTTCGCGGGGATTCCGAATTCTTCCTGCCATTTGCGAGCTTAATATTTATCTGGTTCTTCAGCTGCTCTACATAGCTCTGGAAATAATCCAAGTTTATTTGAGGCGAAAAACGTTGAAAAACCATCGCAATCAAGTACATCGTGAATACTTTTCTATTTTCCCACTAAAAGAATCTATTTTTATTGCTTGTTTCTTCTCGGTTCTTTCCTTGGGCCTTCTTAAGTCAATTCCGCTCGCGCGTTGTAACAACCGCGAGCAACTTTTGGGCCAAATGGAAAACGGCGTGGCGTATGGCGACGGGGATCAAAGTCGTTCCTTGGCGCCCCCCCCCCCGTCTTTCGAGTCTTTGCCTCCGGAAAATGCTGACGCGGAGTCATCCGAGGAACGTGGTCAGAAGGCCCGGGCCTCATCTCTGCAGGATGAACCGCTTCCCTTCCTGATGGAATCCCGATGGAAAGGGATTCGCACCTTTCGTCAATCTCCTTCGCCCCGAGTACCCGTCGCGACAGTACATCGTATCACGCGGTTCGCCCGTAATCCCAACATTACGATATATAGAAGCCCTTGTTAAATTTCAAACGTTCGATCCTTCGGGGTAGCCACGTAGCATAGCGTCGCTCTTGACGCGGAGCGTGAAAACCAAGTTAAGATTTAGTACGCAAAGTATTTGCGTACCTCACACAAATATCTTTCACCAGTCCGATGTTCTGCAATTTGAAGTTGTTCGCTGTCCGAACGTTAACTTTTACAAAGATCATTTTTTTAAACACCCTGCGCGGCCTTTTTCGTAAATGAACTATTGAGGTATCGATCGAAAACGAACTTCGGAGCCACTAAATGGATCGAAAACGGCATCAGATGAGTGTTACAACGTCGATTAGACCAGTGTTTGACTTTTGATGTTAATAATAATTAATGTATCGTCGCGACATATCAAATTAAAAGAAAAAATCTGTCGTTAATTGGGGGTGAAATGAAAATTTTATGTAATTTTGCATATCTCGCAGATGCAGAGCCACTCGTGATGGTGAGAGTGAATTATTCGTGACGAGCTGGCGTCAAAATGAGAAAAGCACAGAAATATACATAACAATAAAAGGAAAAGCGAATTTCGGATTTCTTTCGCACTCGAAATCACCTCCTCATCCAAGGCACAAGACCGGTCAAGGAGGCTTTGGGAATGGTGAAAAAATCGCTGACCCAAAGGAACAATTAAAAATTATTTAATTTCGGCGGGCTCAAGCGTTTGATTAATCTTTTTTTAAAAACTGATTCATCGGACGAGGAAGCTTTTAATTCATTAACATCGCGATGGAGATGCCAAATCCTTTCGACCCTGCCAACCTTTTGCCGAATTCACGGCCGGAATCACTTTAACCCCATGGCCTCGATCAGTTGTGGAACAGAATTTTGTTAAATTTGATTTTCCGAAATGTGCTAAAACGGGCAGACAACTTACCATATTCCTTGTCCACTCCCGAAGTTTGTGGAGTCAACGGTTTTGTTCTTTCCAACGGCTTTTCTCTAATTGACTTTGAAATATTTCGGAAAAGTCTAAATTTACCTTCCACAACATCCTCCAACTCGGAATATATTATTATTATAACCCGATGGCATAGTTCGGCAATGATCTATGTACGTTTCTGGCATTACGTTTCATGTATGAGAATTGACAATATTTCCATTTTTCCGGAATTATAACCCCAGGTATTTACGTAAAATTATATCTTTATATCTACAGATCGGGCAAGCAAAAAAATTTTCATATATTTGATCATTCCTCCCGATTAAATTATTAAATCCGTAGATGTTTACAAAAATTAAATTGTGTAAATTAACCTATACAATTATTTTATATATATGTGTACGGCTTTGGCAAGTAGTATTATTTATTAGTAATTAAATATTTACGTTTATTAGTATAAATATAATGTGTGGTAAAAAATACTCTGTTACGTATTTTAGTTTTATATAAAAATAATATATAAATATTTGGCTAACGCTTAATTATTACATATTCATATTCAACACAATAAATTGAAAAATACTCATGTGTTTAGTATTAGTACTATATCATAGTAAATTATGATAGAAACTATACATATATATTTTCGGGTTGCGATAGCTCATATTGTAAATGATGCAACGCATATAGTTTTATTGATACATAAAGCTTTGCAAAATGTTACTTTATCGAAAGGGATTGCTGACGGCAGATAATCCGATTTGTTTCTAACACTCCCACTACAGAGGGAATTATCTTGGCAAAAGATTAGAACTTTCTATCATAACACACTCCCAAACTGGACTAGAGAAAATTAAATTTCAGACTCCAAATTTTCTAGCTATTTTCGAAAACGAAGTTTTTCTAGCAGACGGCAAAGCAAGAATAATCTTTAATACTTTCATCGACGAAGACAAAATTGGTGAGCCCTTACACTTCAGAATCGATTACTACTTTATTTATGTTTTTTTTTTTTCGTTTATATGGAACCGGTGTTCGGTTCCATGTATAATTATGAAATTTGTTTGTAATGTATGCAATATGCTATTTATTATGCAGAAATCTATTTTATTGATCTTTGATATCCTCCTCCTTTTGCGCAAGTCATCGAACATCAAAATTGAATGCTACGTAGCACACGATATCATAATCTTTAAAATTATTTGAAAAGTAATTGGTCAATAATGCAAATTCATATCGTAAGATTCTTTTTTCGTGTCAAAACTGGAAAACGTCCCCATTCTTGTCGCTAGTTCATTTAAATTACTGACTTCAGAATTAATTTTGTCTTTAGTCATGATATTTTATTATATAAATGAGAGTAAATTAATTTCTTTTTTCGCTATCGTATTACCAAGATGAAAATATATTTATCGTAATTTCCGATAGTGAATTTAAATTTTTTGGTTCTAAAGTTCCGTCGTGTTAGTTCAACTTCTTAAAGAAAATCTTTATTTTTTTATCCTGTCTGTTGTAAAAAAATCCTTCCTTCCTTTTTAATGACTTTCGCCATACGTCAAAGTCGTAAATTCCATAAATCGCGGGACAAAAAATATAAATTTGTTTTTAGTTATTATTAGGCGCTAATCTTTTTTAAATAAGTGACATTACTAATTCTATGTCCTGGAGAAATCTCACAAACGTACACGACGTAACCGAGATGTTGATTTTAGTTAAATTAGAGCCTTTCGTTGAAAACATTTTTTTCCTAATGGTATCATTCCCTAATTTTGATAAGTTAAGGTTCTTCGAATATAACTAGATCTGGCGCTTTTAGTGATCCACATTGAGGGAATCCTTTCGGAGTTTGATTAATTCCATATGGATCCACAACCTGTAAAACCATTTCCAAACCTATCTCTGATGATGATTTACTTGGTATAGACTCAAGCAGCCAATTTCCTGCGGAAATAAGTATAACGCGTTCATTTTTCTTCCCAGAAAAATCTTTATAAAAAATACAGGTTTTCTTTTACAAAAAAAATGATTGTTTTGTTCAATAAAATTACCAGGATTATCAGTTTTTAAGCGTATTGTAACGTAACCTTTGGCAGGAACAGCAACTGTGTCTTTTTCCACAGGATTCAGTATCTCCTCATACGTATTTGTAAGATTTCTTATGTTTTCAACTGTGATGGGCTTCTCCAATGATTCCATTTGAATTATTTGAAACGAGTGACCGTGAAAATGAAATGTTTGTTCGCTTTTTCCCGTTTGTCCTGAAAAATTTTTCGTAGGAGTAATTTATATCTTATATAAATATAAATTTATTCCTGTAAGATATATTGCACCTGCCCAAGTTAATGGAAATACATAAAAGAAAGAGCTAAATGTATTAACAAATGTATTCATAATTTATGAAAATTCGTATATATCAGTCTTTTTTCTAATGGATCAATCAGTCTAATAGTATTAGAACTAGTGAAAAAATTTTTTTGCAGAGACATTAAGACATTATTTAAAATTTTCTTATCTTTTAAAGACAATCTGTTAAATATGATATAATTTTTTCATTTTTCAAAAAATTAAAAGAAATATATTTCTTATTATTTATCAAAAAATGAATAAAGAAAGCAAAAAAGATATTAAAGAGAGAAATATATACATATATATTGTTTCGGAAAACTTGATTTAGGAATTTGGTCATATATATTATTAAAGTAAACATCAAATATTGAAATACTACGATTGTACTATAAAATAACTTGGAATATTATACCTTCGTTAAATATTACTAAATCAATGACTCTATTAAAAGGTAATTTGAGAATTTGCAAGCACTCGCAAAAATCTGATTTGTTTAAGTCGCATAATTTTGCTCTTTTTCCAAATGCGCAAATCATATCCGCATTAACTTTCTGTGATTGGGTGAGCAAGGGAGATGACGGATACAAGAATGATACGTTGTGAAACTCGTAGATTGGAACTGAGTCCAAGTCTGAAAATTTTGAAACATTACAAAAATTGCATAAAATATTTTTTAAATCGGTATATATTATTTCATATTCATTTAAAGCGAAAATTATAAGTACAATATCATCATGTGGAAAATGATTTATGCACAAAATTTAAATTACAACATTATCGCAATATTGGTATTCGATTTTGTGTCATACCTGAAATTTAAAAATGTATAATACATACTCATTTGAGAAGGAATATGCGGCAGTATAGATCCTAATTTATATCTAAAGTCTATATCGTAATCCAAATTTGAATATTTAGCCATGTCGAAAGGTAAATATATCCGATAGCTTTCATTCGACATATTTTCGCGAGAATTGCTCTTTAATTGTTTAATATAATTTTCGATGCTTAAATGTTGAAGAGTAGACCTATGAGGAATCAAAACTGCCGGATTTTCGGGTGAACCTCTCGTCAGTCCCACTATTTTTTGTCCAGAGCATAAATTTCTGCCGTATATTTCGATTTCCATCGAAAACTTGGAATTTACAATGATATCAGCTCTTTCTCCTGAAAGTTTGAAAATATATCGCTTTTACTGAGTTTCACAGATCATCTGCAGTGCTCAAATGGATTATAATTCAATTTTGTTCAAATCACAATCACCTGGATAAAGAAGCAAATGATTCAGGTTCGTTGGTTCCACGTTATTTCCGTCAACTGCCATGAGAGTCATCGCCGTCGCGGCGCTTATCACACTCAATGGGCAGTCCATTGCGGCAGCATTGATTAACTTTGCCAGGATGGCCGGTTTGCCTTTTTCTTCCTTACCCGAAAGATCGTACACATGGGACTTTAGTTCCATCATGGACAATTCATCGGCCCTACTGCCTTCGAAAGATCTCAGTTTCTCTAGCACAGGAGCAAACACCACAACTTTCTCGCTTGCTTGAGTCGCTTCCCCTTGCAGATCTCGAATAATGAGAGCTCCGAAAATGCCGTCAAGTTGTTGAAATACTGAAAATTTTTAAACCGGTGACAATTTCAATGCAAAAAAAATAAATTACCAAAATATAACCATAACATTGGGCATTACCAGAATGCGCATGGTAGTAAAATGTGCCGGGTTGTTCGGCCTTCATCCGGTACCTGAATGTCGTACCGGAATGAATGGGACACTGGGTGATCATGGTGACCCCATCCATGTGTGCGTTTCCTCTTTGCTTGAGCCCATGCCAGTGAAGAGACAATTCCATTCCCAACGGCAGCATATTTTTCACGTCCACTATTATCGTGTCATTTTGGCAAACGGATATGCAAGGACCAGGAGAATTTCCGTTAATCGACAGACCCATTTTACGGCGACATTCTTCTTTTCTTACATTCATGTATTTCCTGAAATAAAAATACCGAAAGAGTTAAATTCGATTTTTTGCCAGTTTTTATCCATATAAAAAATGTAAAATACAATGTATCAGTCATATTTGATATTTACATAGTAGGACAGAAATGACAATGTAACTTTTTACGGTGAAGTGAAAATAAAGCTTTTGGTCATAAAAGGGATTAATCCGTTCAATTCGCGTACCAAATACAAAGTTTTAAAATGTACACCGCTTACATAAATAGGTACGATAGTCTAAGTTAAAATAGGCAAAGTCTTCGTCTATAAAACAAATAAAGCGCTAATGAAATAAAGGCACAGAAAGAGGAAGACTCCGAGTTTTTCTCTCTCGCATAAAATATGTATAATGATTATTCTCATTTTAGAAACAATTTGGAATATAAGGAAGTAACATTAACCATTCCAACTGACAGCTTAGAATGTAGAGATGGAAACGATGAAAGTTGTAAGTTTTGCTTTGATAGTTGCCAATTTTCATCAATTTTGTCATGTGTATCAGATAGAAGATCGTGCATCAAAAAGTTTTCACTCACGTATTTTGGCATAACAAATAAAATCACTTACTGAAGACTCACTCCAATCGAAAAATTGTAGTAACAATTCTTTTTGCTGCCGGTTTTCAAGCACGGGCGATCGCATTCGTGACTTCCAGTCGCACTTATGGTTGTCCACACGCAAAAACACGTGAAGATTAACTGGAACGAACTTCTTCCAGAAAGAGCCATTGAATAGAACTGACTTCTTTGAATCTTTTCGGTTAGAAAACTCGTTTGCCTTGGATTGGTAAGTTGAATGAATTCCGGCCAGTATCTCGCGATATCTGCTGCCACACGCTTAGCCTACGAGCGATCTCCGCGAAATTTTGCAAGAGATACCGTGATATTCACGTAATAACAATTAGGAAATTTATTAACGAAATTATGTTGAATTTTGCAATAGGTTTTCACTTGCCCTATGAACAAAAGCATGAAACGAATAAAGAAAGGGGTCATTTTTTTTTTACTGTAAATATCAAAACCATAATTTATTTTCATATTAACTTGACACACCAGTTTGTAAAGGAATGACATATTTCGTCTCCAAATCAAGACGTAATGTTCCGTAAGTAAAATTCAAATGCACTACGTAAATTATAACAAAAAACCAGAAATTAACATTTAAGAGTTAAAAATTTACCTCTCATTGACTTGACTGTCCGGATCAAAAACAAGATTCATACATAATGATTATGTCTTCGAAGAAAAGTGCAGGATAGATATAATAATTAGCATATCAATAAAAAATAAACTAAAAATTTTATTTGACTGTTCAATAACAAATAACTGTAAACTAACATGTATATATATATATATATGTATACACATAAAACAAAAATCACTTGATACTTCATTATCTCCAAAAATGCAGATTTTTTTAATAAAAAAATCAGTCATATATTTTATTTTCATAGATAAAAATAAAAGATCATTCTTACATAAATTTATATACATATAATTTAATGATATGTTGTGATTTTGAAAATAATATATCAATCGAATCCTCAAGTTCATCTTTTCATTCGCTCAATTAGCAGAAAACTATTCCATTTTCAAAAATACATAATTAAAATCATAAAATAACTGGAATCACAAGAAAAGAAAATTTTTTTTGGCCATTAATAGATCAGTTTCAATCCACAACCAAAACTGTAATTAATAAAAAATTCTTAAAATGATTGCATTTTTAAATACTTCTTTTCTTATTTTTGTTTAATATTTTTTTCCTTTGCATAATGTAGCTGATATGGTGCAATAGGTCCATTTTATTTTTATGCATGAAATTATCTAGAAATTTTATTTTTTATAATCAATATAAAATTTTTTTTAAAAAGTAGAAAAGCTTTAAAAAAAGTAATAGAAATTAAGATACTGAATCAGAGATAAAAATTTAATAAACAAGTACTCACGTCTAATTCTAAACTCCAATCAAAGTTCGTTTCTTCTGTAGTCTTGGCTATTTTTCTTAGCGAATCAATACAGAAACTGAATCACCACATTACTTTTAACGCTCTTTGTTTTTCAGTTTTTGTTTTAAGCTATTATTCCTCGGTCTTTGTGTTTATTTAACGTATGTTAAAATAAACACACTACATAATGTTAAAGTAATTTTCAACATGTGGAAAATGGTAAACATAATTTTTGGAATTATTATTATATTTTCTGCAGATACCTAATCAAATCCAAAGTTTCACACTTATGGTAGATTTAAAAATTTTCATTTCGAAGAGCCTTATTTAATATTTAAACACACTTGTACCATTATTCTCACAAAATATGATCACAGTGATTTATGAAAGTTTAAATGATATATAATAAACTTTTTAAGACTTTATCCTAATTTGTTTCTCTGTTAACTACACTAGAAAAAATTCGGGCCCTATCCAGTTGCCGCATTTTGGAAACTCTGCAGGAGCTGCCGGAATATCAGAATCTTCTCCAACTTTTAAAATTACAGACAGTCCTCTAGACCAATTAGGTGATTGTTCCTTGTCTAATAGCCAGTAACCTATGAATATAAAAATTAAGAAAATTAAAAAATAATTATCAAATTTGTCATTATATACTCAATTTCATATGACTCATACAATGTGCTTACTACGTAAATATTAATATATTTTCGGTTTAATATTAGATGTTAATTTATATAATTTTATATTATTATATGCTATATTCATCATTGTTTCTAACAGATTTGTGCAACAGCCATGTAATATGACATATTTTTTTGTCATTTACCTGGATTATTTGCTTTGAATCTTATAACACTGACTCCATTGCGAGGCAAAGATAGTGTATCTTTGATAATCGGATTGTTGTACAATCTGTTAACTAATCTATTATCTTTATCTAATTTTCTAATATCTGCAGGAGACATAGAATCTCTTAAAATGGTTGATCCCACTAAGTGGAAGCTATAACCATGCAAGTGGAATACATGGTCAAGTTTTTCCTCCACATCTAAAAATATCAAAAATATTACTAGCGCTAAATGTTAGGTTTCAAGTGGGATTTATTAGTCTCAATAAATACCTAGATTAACAAGAATCATTTCAACTGTGGAATCTAATGGAATGCTGAGTATGTGAATACATTCACAGATATCCTTTGAACTTTCCAAACAAGCCTTTGGTAATGTTTCACTGTTACAATAATTAATGGGGTCTATTTCTTTAGATTGCGTCAGCAAAGGTGATGAAGGAAACATCATTGTAATATTATTTGCTTGTGGTATTTTTACAGTATCTTCGAAAGCTGTAAGATAGAAAGTTCAACCCAAATAAATTTTTGATATTACTTATATTAAAAAAAATGTATGAGATAGAATAGAGCTATTAAATATTTTAACGTGATATATGTGATTGCAACATGAAGTCAGTATTCTAAATTATTATGAATGATAAAAATATTTAAATATTTCAAACGTATTCTCAACAGGGGTCAAGTTCTGTGTTAATTTGTCACTTATAAGAAGTTAAGATGCTGAAATTGAAAGAAAGGGAAATTAAGATTCGAATTGAAAATTTATGCTTACCTAAAGAATAATTGACCATGATTAATAGGAAATAATTTAAATAATAAAGCAATAATATAGTATAAAATTTAAGAATGCTAAAAAAGAACTTCAAAAATAAAATTAAAGAAAAACAAAAAAAAATAAAATTAAATAAAATTAAAAAGCATCTTTATCTCGACTTATTATGTCAGAGCTTGTCTTTATAAATAAATTAAATGATATAATCACCTATAAATGTTGTATTGTAAACAGTTTGACTAGACACCAATCGATGACCGTAAAATATATAGAATTTAGAGTCTGGCTTTTTGGTTAATTCTTTTGGAATTGCCGTCAGTGATATGATATCATTCGGGCATAAGTGGCCTATATTTTTCTTAGAATTACATTCTTCGTCGCTGACTAAGCTTAACTAAAGAAAATTCGAAAAAAATAAAAAAATTTAATTTTCCATTTTCTTTTGTTTGATTTTTATTACATTTCATATAACCTGCCTTTGTAGAAATTTTTGGCTGCATTGTACGTGCACCAGAATAAGTCGTAACTTTTTGATGTTGCTCGTAATGCAAATCAGCCGTGACTTGAGTCAAACTTTTGCACCGTTCATCGGGAACAGCTTTTATACTGTAGGAATTTTCAGGCTGATTGGCTGTTAAAACGAAATCGAGCCGTTCACCTGAAATTAATAAAATTATTATGAAAAAATTAAGGAAAATATGTTTTTTAATATATCTCTTGACGTTACAATGAGTTAATTTGCTGAAAAAATAAATTTAAACCAAAGGAGAACTTAATCCAATGTTCTCTTAAAACTGTTTTAATTGTAAATTTTTTTTTCTGTTGAAAATAGATTGGAGCTTAGATTGTTTGTTAATGATCAAACTTTTAACAAGAATATAACTTATAATCATTTGTAACTGCGATACGTTTCAAGCATTATCTATGTATACGAACAAGACTGAAATATTTCTATGTGATCTATCGATGAAACTGTTGAATTTGGATCTTTAAAATATTAAGGGATTTACTCAGAAAAACGAAGCAGAATTTCAAATAGTAAATATATGTAATAATGAAGGAAAATCATCTTGTTTATTGGAAATTGCTTTGTCTAAAAGCCGATCTTCCTACATTTTCTATTAATATTTTGCAATATTTTTTAAATGATAAAAAATCATGTTGTATTTAATTTTATATTCATATTTTACATAATTTATTATGCATTCAATATTATTTTTACCTGAAGCAAGACGAATAGAAGTAACGTTTCTGGGTTTCACAGGATTTCCGTCCAAGGCGAAAACTAATAGCTCGTGATCTTGGATGGAGAGCTGAATGCTGCATCCGTCGCTAATACCCCCAAACAATACACGAAATCGATACCTAATTCCCGATTTTACTTTGAAAACAGCAGCTGGAACTCCGTTTTCCTAATGTAATATAAGTTACTGGTTTAAAATTAAAAAGCCGACAAACGAAAAGTCGCAAAAATATATTATAAAAACAGGTAATTGCAATCAAACCTGAACTTTTCCATTAATTAAAAGCTTTGTTACAGAGTTCGGATCCGGAAGAATAATTCTCTGTGGAGAGGTCAAAGTATGAATTATCATGGTGTGATCCGAGTTTTCTATATCGTATAAATCTTTATGAATTTCCTGAGATTCGGGCTTTTTAACGATGAAAGCTCCAAAAAGGGTTTCGAGCATTTCCCCTCCTGGAAAAAATTTGTACTTAAGAAATTAATTTTCCTTGCAATTCGATGAAAATTTACTATATAAATTATCCAGTTTAGTACCAGTGTTAACCTGCCACATGTGGGTGCCAGCTTTGGAGGCTCGAAACTTATATTGAAATGTTGTGAAACTTGGAATAGGACACTGAGTAACCATCGGAACACCATCCATATGAGGAGTTTCACGTTGATCCTGACCCCTCCAATGTACGCCAAAGCTTTGTCCCGGAACTCGATTCACGACATCAACCACTATTATATCGTTATGACATACCTGGAAACTTATCATTGTAAACTGCATAATAACTAAATGAATTTCAGGTTCATTTAAAAATGTATTTATCTTATTTTTCAAATAAAAATTTATTTATCATTTAAAAATTTAATTTATCTAAGGAATTACACCTGTATACTAGGTCCTGGAAATTGTCGATTTGCAGTTAAAATACTTTTTTTTCGACCGTCGCCTGTAATACAATACTTTTTATGACAATCGTCACTAACTTCTGGGCAGCTCTCACAAGCTCTAGTTAAAGTTTGATATCGTTCAAGAGTTAATTTTACTCTGCATATCATTGGCCAATCTAGTTCGTGGCACGATCTCGAACATGATTGCGGATATTGATCTGAAATATTAGAGGCACTGACTGATTTGATATTATCTAAATGAAAAAGATTTAAATCTGAGACTCTTGTAATTTGCGAACTACATTCACGTCTTATTACAAAATATTCAACTGAATATTTTTAAAAAACAGAACTCTAAAATTTAAATGTGTTATATTAATTTTAAATTTAGCTACCTCGTATACATGGACAGTTAATTCATTCTTTCTTTCAAATTAATTTTCTTTTTATTAGTACTCAAAAGTAAAATATAAACAAAATTTCTCACTGAAATTAAAAAATCTACTCTAAAGATAATTATTTAATGATATTATAATAAAAATATGAAACTTATTTTTTAACAGCAGTGCTTTAAAATCATTTGTTCTAAAATTTGCCTCTAAATTTTTTTCAAAACAAAATTTTTTTTCTTAGGGAAAAAAATTCGCAATTCCAAATTGGTAAAAGAAATGCATAATAAAAAAGTATGTCAAAGTAAATGTTAATGTATTGGTGTAAGATATGTGAATCCTGTTCAAAATTGTAAAAGAAAAGTAAGAGTAAAAAAAAATAAGACTGTTAATTAAAACAATTATTGTCAAAATAATATGTTTTAAAACTTAATTATAAGTAATTTTCATTGAATCACTTCCCTAGTAGTAAAAATGCATTACATTCTAAAAACCATGGTTTTTTGAATGTAATGTTGAAAGTGAAGTAGAAGTAGATAATTTGCCTGATACTTCGTCATGTTATTTTGTACTGAGCATTCATTTCATTTTATAGTAACAATATTGTATCTGTTAAATTAAAAAATAAATTAAAATTTCTTCTCACATTTACAGATGTCATAAAAAATTTTATTTTCAATATAAGCTTTCATGATAAAATTATTTTATCATATGGTTAATATATAAATTTTTTTAATTATCATAAAATCAATTTTAATGTTATCCCTATTTTTTTTAAATTGATTGGTACTTAATTTGCCCGTCTCATAAAAATATTGTATAAGGAAATCGTAAATATTATTATATACATCATAAAATATGAATGAATATTAAGAGGAATCATTATAAAGGTGTCATTTTTATCCTATCATTTAAGTTTTCACTTTTAATTTGCATCAGATTGAAAAGAAAATTTTAAAAAATTATGTATTGATTTTTTGTTTTTTTCCGAATAAAATATAATTATATTATTATTTATCGCTAAAATATTACGTTTTTTAAACAGCTTAAGAATGATTCTAATTTTTTATATTAATTTTTATTATTAACTTTTTTGTATTAATTTACTGAATTAATTTTTTTTAATATTCATATATGATGTATTAATAGTGAAAACTGATTTGGATATAAACTGGATAACTATTTTTTAAATGATTACAGCTTTTTGTTATGAATTACATTGACAAATGATTTAAAAACATATATATTTCAATTAAAGTTTATAAAAACCAAAAATAAAGGAAAATATTATTATATACAATAAAATGGATATTATATCTGGTGAAGCTTGAAATATAAAAGATATTTATACTAAATAATCTCTTCTTTTTTATTCAACAATAAATAGAAAAGCTCCATGAGTTTTATATATTACAATAAACGTTATTGTATTATGATTCTTAACATAAACTAGAGTGTGCATAAATTTTGGAATGTATTTCCTTTTTTTATTATATTTCATATTCAAGAAAGAAAATAACTGTTTTACTTTAGAAGCATGGATGGTGCGAAATTTTGGAAACTTGATTTTGAACCAATAATTGATTTTGTACATGATAATAAAGTTTATTAGCATTTCAAATATTTTTATGAACTATAAATGTTTTATTTGGATAATATGAACTGTGACATTAGAGATGCAATAGGGAAGAATGGACTTTAGAAATATAATGCTCAAACTGTCATCATTTAAATTCCTTTGTTAAATAAGATTCGGAAGTAAAAGTTATAATGGCCTAAATGTATGTTAGACTATAAGATTTACCAAGTCATCCATAACTTTTACTTTCGAAGATATTAAGCTGCACTGCTATTTGCAAGATTAGGAATTAAAATTTAAAATACAAGATAGTTTCTCTGGTAGATAACCCAAAAAGTGCTTCGTAATTGTAAAAGTGTTTATCTTTGGAGTACGTTTTGTTGTAAAATTCAATTGTTTAAATTACAGAAAAAGAGATTCCAGTGATTCCTGAAGCGGTGGTTTTCATGATTCTCTATTAAACTGACCTAAATCAAAACTATAAAGTTCAAGTTACCATTCATAACATTTAATATTATAATTGATCATTGTTTTCTTGTTTTTCAATCTCCTTTCTACTGGATAAATATAAAGATAATAGCTGTTAATAACTGTTTTAAGAAAAACAATTGAAAGTGATATCAAATTGTGCCCAGAAATTGCCATCAAGTTTCATAAAAAGCTCTATTTTAAATATAAATCGAAATTATCATAATGAAAATTAATAACTTACAAATTCTTATAAAAATACTTTATATAAGTATATATAAACTACATATATACATATTAAAAATACATACATATATCTTTTTAAAAACTGTAAAAGAATATAAGGCTTTTAAATATGCATTTTAGGTTCAGTTTATAATTTTTAATTAATTAAAAGTTGACATTTTGGACCCAAATGGATTTTTTCATTCTTTTTAACAATTCGATGATAATTTCTGAATTATGAAATTTAAAAGGAAAATTGCATTTGAGTTTTCAAGCTCTGATGTTGAAGTTTTGATATTTTAATATTAAGCTTATATAACGTTATTATAATTTAATACTTAAAAAATTTCTTTTAATCACATATATTGAGTTTCTTAGTGTAGTCATATATTATATTGAAATTAGTAAATCATTTTAATTTAGTGTCACATTCACTATATTTCAGTCGTTTTAGTTTTAGAGCAACTTATTTGCTTTTCAGATTAAATAATTCATTAAAAATTAATTTAATTTGAATTGATTTGTGAGACTTTAAGTGAAAAAGTGAAAAGTAAAGTAATGTAAGTAAAATGCTGGACTGCTATTTTATTTATGTTAATAATTTAATGGAAGCAACCTTGACTTCAAATTAAACTAGTTCCTCATGGTTATTAGACATGTTAAATGTTTATTAGCAGAATTAAATTTTTACAACCAAAATACAATTGAAGAAACGTTCACAAAACGATTTTTTAATAATTTAATTCAATTTCTGCGGTAGATATTTTTATAACAGAACGGTAATTGTCTAAATTGTCTTTTAGGTCGTTAGAAGCATTTTACTGATAGAATAACAAATGAAACTGACCCGTTTAAGTCATAATTTGTTCTCAAACTTTTTAGAGTAGCCTTAATGCAGAAGACATTGGGTAATTAAATTGCCTTAAGAATCTCAGTGTTTTAGTCATTGTTTTTAACAATAATAATTATAAAATTATAATGTCAATTTTCTATATATTACTCATTATACTTATAAATGCACTAGTCATTTAATTAGGAATATGTGACTTAACTTACCGGGTAATGGTGTGAAATATAATATCGTAGCCACAGCAGTTATTAATCCTATAATAATTGAAGAACGAAAAGCTAATGTTTTTATAGGAGATTCCATATTTACCTCAGACGATTTTAAATATTTTGATTCATTATCCCACTTTGTACACTTAAACTTTATTTAATAAAAATAATAAAATATTTTTTAATAAAAATTTTTTGATTAAAAAGTATATAACTTAATAAAATAATACAGTCGCTGAAACTGATTTGACATATTTAATTTTGAATGATTTAAATCAATTTTTTCTTGATTTTTGGGCTTATGTATGTATAAGTTATGATTGCCTATTAAAAATGTTAATGAAACGAATAAGTCAATGAAAAACGTATATTAGCAATTTAAGATTTGAAAAGTTGATGAGTTTCTATAATACTGCTAATTTTAAATTTTTAGAAGTATAAAAATTTTTTCCAAACAAGTCAGAGTTTTTATGTATTCTCTGTATTAATATTAAACAGAATTGTAGTAAATACTTATTTTTTAATACTCTTTATATATATATAATACAAAAAGGCAATTGAATAAATTTCAAAAAAAGTATTAAATTGTTAATATATTAGATTTTTACTATATATTAGATCTTAACTAGTTTAACTTTTTATTATTTGCTCGTTTTAAATCAAATCTTTTCATTACTTTTAGTTTTACATTTAGTTAAAGTTTATATGCACTGATCGATTAGGTAAATTTTAACAAATGTAATTTCCATTTTAAATTTACAAATAATTTTTAAAAAAATTATCAAAAAATTTTTTAATATACTGAAAACAATGCCATTTTTTTTAGATTTTAAGAGCAAACAAAAAAAAAATTAACACTACTTTATAATCCCTGTACCTATCAAAGATCAAAAAGCAAAAACTCTGCTTAATTAACTTGCTTTATTCCAAACTTTCGTTTTCGATTGCTTCATCGATAGTCGATTATCCCTACCAAAAGTTGAAAGTGTTAAATCTTGTAACAAGATGAAGAAAGAATGCAAAGAATTTATACTGTGGAATGACAAACGAGAATTTGGAAGTATTGTATCACACATTAGACGTTATATACAGATATGTCAATACTCTTAATAAATGAGTCTGAGTTTCACCGCAGGTGTACAATTAGAAAATATTTTTCTTATTGCCTAATGCTGTCTTCAAGATCTCTCTTAAAAACGAATATTTTAAAAATTTAGGATTTTTATCGAACAGAAAATATGAATTCTGCCATCAATGGAATGATGATCCTAATCTGCCATCTGCCATCTAGATATCATAATTCTGCCATCTAGAATGATCTACCTAATGTTTTGTTGTTTGTAATATTAAATTGAAATCAATACTTGAAGGTACACATGAAAAATGTTATCAAACTTGTAAACAAGATATCACAACTACCAAAAAAGCAATAATTAAATTTTTTTGAATTAAAATTTTTAATCATTAATGAAAACACAATTTACCTGGCACAGGAGTCAAATAAATAATTGTTGCAACGACAGAGCCCAATCCAACGAAAAGAGCGGAACGAAAAATGAAGGTTTTTCCCTCTGCTATCACCAAGACACCCATTTTACATCACATTAAACATAGCTGGGTTTATGACTCAAAACCGCAACTGAATTCATTAAAAGTCAGTTGTCTTACTAAATAGAATTTGCGCACGATCACGCCTGGCCGTGGCAATAGTAAGTAGGGGAAAATGCGAGCAATAATCGTCCAGTAGTGAGCACGTATGATTCTTATATGATATTCTAGCATTATGAAAGATCATATTGCAACCTTCCTTTTACCCTTATAAAAATTACTATATTTGTTTTATTTTGGATTAAAAATTAAGTATATAAAAACGTGACTGAAGTATAACACCAAAATAAAAGTCACATTTAGATATTAATAGTTAAAAAAATATTTTCCAAAAAATATTTTTAAATTTAAAATTTAGTGTGTATAAACAGTATTCATGTTAATTTTTTTAACTTAATACAGTTTATGGTCGAACTCATAGTACCTGCTGTTAGGTAACTTTAGCAATACAATTACTATATTTTATAAGCTAATATGCATTTTAAATTAAACTCTTCTAAACGCGATGTATAGAATAAGGTTTTAAAAAAAAATATTAATTATTTTTTTTAATTCTAGCAAAAGCTTCTTAAAATACAATGAAAATGAAAAGAACTATAAATATCAAGAAGTAGTGAGAATTAATAAAATAAGATGTTTTACACAAGTTTGTGATATTATTAGTGTTTTGATACTTCATTGATTTAACTTCAGAGCATTCATAAGTATCATTACATTAACATGTATTCGCCAAGACATTTCTTAATAATTTAGGTAGCACACTATAATTCTGAATAATGGTTACAATAATTTCGTAAAAATCTAATATTATACTTTTTCAAATTAAATAATGAAAATCAAAGAAATTATATATCATTCTAAGTTTTAAAAAGCGGAAAATTAGGAGATTCACCGCCTTCTCGATAGCAAAACCACACATTGTTTCTTAGAAAATTGACCGTTAAACTAATATGCAATTAAGGATTATTCTCGAAAGTTGTGTGCCCTGTTTTTATTTGCGCCAATTTATAGAAATGTAGTTTGGAGAACATGTCAGGTAGGGGAGCATAATTTTGTAATTCATTTTCTATAATTTTTTTTAAAAAACCTTTATTAGAAATTTTAGAAATGTAATTTTTACAAAATATATTTGAGTTCTGAATAATACATTGGATTTAAATTAAATAATAAAGCTTAATATACCCATTATATATTTTGGTGATCAATTCTATTATTCAGGCTCAAAACGAAATTCATCTAGCGACGCTTGGTTAAAATCTGACCCATTGTTCTTTTTTTTTAATAATAAAACTGGATTTGTGAGTCATTATTGATTTTATTTAAATATATTTTATGATAATGAATATTAATCAGATTTAAAATTTATTTGATGGATTTCTAATTTATGTATAAAAAGCAAAATTTTGATATATTACATAAAAATGTAAGATTTTAAATTTTAAAATATGTGTAAAAATTATAATTAATTTTGGTTATTACTTTTATTTGTATTTAGCCTTCTTAATTTTTTTACTATCATATTTCATCTTATTTTGTTTAATATTTACTATGATAAACTTGATTTCAGTTGGATTTGTAAAAATTGATATGATTGCTACCATGTCATACACTCTTGGTGGAACATTAAATTATAAATTAACAAATAAAATTTTTTTTCAGCGTTGACATTAATGAGTCAAAATTCAGTTGAGCAAGATGAAAATCTTGCAAAACTATATTGTAAAACCCCAGGAACTCCAATGAAAGTTGTCCATCAGACACCAAGAAAATCGAATCGAAAAAGATCTCTTTTTCAGACCAACAGCCCAAATAATTCAGATGATCTAGGACCAATTTCCCCATTAAGTACTTCTTCAAATAACTCATTCCAGGTAATTAGGTATTTTGCTTTTAAAGATTAATTTTTCAATGAAATTATTTTTCTTTTGTATTTAGTTTTTTTAGTTAATTCATTTTTCAAATAAAATGATGTAAATAAAAGTTATATATCAATATTGGATCTTGTAATCATTTCATTCTAAATTATTAGAAAACATTTTTTAAACAAGATTGTAATATAATTTTTGAATTTCTAATACAACATAATTTCTTGTTATAATATTTTGTCAGTTATTGTGCATCAAGAATTTTTCTTATTATTGATTACTTGTTAACATGAATAAACAAATATTTTAATATCTTGTGAGTGAGATCAAGATGTTTTAATATTATGATATGGATATTCTCTAGATAATTCTCTAGATAATTTTTTTTAATTTATTTGAAATTAATATTAATACAAAACTGAGGTAATATTATGTTAATAAGAGGAATGCGCTAAAAAATTTGACACTTTGAAATTTTTTTTATGTAAAAATAATTTTGCTGTTTTACTCATTTCAGTCAAATTGTAGTCCCTGTTTTTCACCAAATAGAACATTCTCAACCAAAACATTAAATGATACTTCACTAATAGAAATAAAAGAAAAATTCTATGATAGAAAAGTAGAAGTTCAGTCCAGCTTATTTCCAAACCTGAAGGTTCATAGTCAAAAATCCCAGAGAAAGTTCAGCACACCCGTGCGGCAATCTCCGAGAATATCTTCTGAGAAAAAAAGAAAAGCTGAAAGCAAAGCTATTGCTAAAGATTTAATGAAGGAAATGGCAACACCTCCAAAATCAAGTAGGGGAACACGTAGGTGCAGTTCAGACGCAAATGAAGTTCAACCGAATTCCTTGTCCAGTTCAAGCGGAAATGAGAATTCCCTTAATTCAACATTAGGAATAAAAACGATTTCATCAGAAAGCTTTTATGGACCGACACCAGCAATGCCAAAACATCGCACTCAGTTATTTATCGATAGTTTGGGTTCCAAATTGGATGGTAAAAAAAGAACTCGTTCGTTAAGCAAGGAATCGTTAGTTTCAAACCGAAGTTTTGTTTCTGGTAGGAATTAATAATTTTTGTATCATTTCTAATGCACTGAAATAAAACTAGTTTTAAAATAGTTAATACTTCTTTATTTGTAGGTGCTGCTCAACATAAAAGAAAGAAAACAGAGACTTTTGGCAGACCTAAGAATGCAAAACTTGGTCGCCAAAAAGGACCTCATATTGGTGTTTGGCATGGAATTAAAAAGCCAAAGAAAATGAAGCCTATTAAAAATACAAAAACATCCCTTCTTTCCCCCAATTCCAGAATTTGTAAAATGATAGGCACACAAAGAAGCAGATCTATACAGGGCAGAACGAAGCGTCTTTTTGAGGAAAGGTCCAGGCGAAAAATCACATCGACGAAAAAGAAAAATTTTGGATCATCTGCTAGAAATGAAATCATAGGTATGTGTGTTTCAAAGGGAAAACAATAATTTTAAAGTTAACAAAATCAAATAGCAAGTAATTAAGTATAAACTTTGTTTACTTCTACAAAATATTCTAATAAATTTTCTTTTCAAGATTCTTTTCCTCATAATTTAGTGAAAAGGAAACTATTGCCAACAAGCGCTCATCCTTCTAGCGATATGGATGTGATTTCTGATACTCCAGATCCTAAAAAAAAGTTTCTCAAATATGGTTTAGGAAGACAGGCTACTTTCACTCTTAATGAAACTTTAAAGTAAGTTTTACAGAAATGTTATAGTTAATTAAACGGATGAATAAAATGTTAAATGTTTATTTTATATTTTTGATCACATATGTTAGATTTAGCCGCGGTTGCGACTGTTTGTTTTCCAACAAGAGAGTTAATACCTGGCTAACTTAAAATTCACAAGGTATTAAATGAGTTATTGAAACAAATAGGTCAATGACGGGTTTTCAGTCTTTGGGGAATAAAGTAGTTTTTTTTCTGAATTCTCAAGTAAAATATCCTTTACTTGCCGCAGTTACCAAATGCCCTTTATGTCTTTATCACATCTTAGTCACAAATTGAAATTAACTGCAGTAATCTTTCTTAACAATATATTGTAATGTCGCGTTGCATTAGTTTATGACACTGATAAATTAGGTTTTTTGTAACTTTAAAATATTCTTTAGTTTTATTTTTTGTTTCCCTGAAAATGATTAGTTTTATGAAATTTTTTTGTAATTGGATGATTTTAACATTTTGAAAAAGAATGATATATTTTTCCTTTAATTTTTGTACAAATTATATTGTCGTCAAATTTACATTAAAACATATATTCCATTTAGAGCTTCTGGATTCCAAATAAAAACGATTATTTTGTCAACATTTAGATACATATTTCAATATATTCTCATATATTCTGCATCTATATAATAAAAATTCATAAATATATAAATTAGATAACAATTACAGATTAGGACCATTATCATTAACCATTATTTGCCAAGAACAATAGTGATGTACTTCATTTTTCTTACTTATCATGTTTTGTCCATACTTATCATGTTTTATCCTGCAATCTTTAGAAATACAGAATTAGATAATATCTCATTTAAGAAGTAAAATACTGATTTTGTAAAATATAATGTGACAAAAAAAGCCAAGATTGGCTATTTTTCATAAAGCAATAATAATTTACAATATTAAAAAAATGAACAATATAATTGAAATTCTAGAATTTCTAGAAAAATTATTTTGAGATTACTGGTTTATTTTGAACAAAATTAACATTTTTAACAAAATTCCTGAAACTAAATATCATGTTTTTGACTTATAAATTTATTATAATAGTATTTTACAATATTTTTTATAAATTAATTATTGTACCTTGTGATGTGAGAAAGAATTAAAATTCTAATTGTAGGATACAGTACACGAACGGAGTTATGAAATTGCAAAGCCCTAAAAAAAGACGAAAACTATATTCTGGCAAAAATGAAATGTTTGACTTTAATGATGATGACCTAAAAAATACTGGCTTGCAGAAAAATATAGAAAATATTTTAACACAATTAGATGATGATGATAACAACATTGAGAAAAACCAGGAAGAGAACAATATAATTCCCTGTAATAGAATGGTATATTATCATGATATAAAATATAGATTTGGAATAGAGATTTTAATGTTAATGTTATTTGAGATTTATCAATATAATCTCAGGTTTTTTCTATTTATTTTAAAATTTTAGATTGAAAATATATGCAAAGACGAGATTTTGAAAATTTTGGAAAGCCCAACTAAAGAGACAAACTCTACTGATGATAATGAAGGTAATGCGCTTGCAGAAGTTCAAAACAGTCCGAAGAATAAATTAATTACAAATTTATCGTCAGTTATGATAAATGAATTACAAGAAAATGATGCTTTTGGAAAAGATTTATATGAAGAAATAAAATTGGAAGAAAATTATGGTAGTGACTTTACTTTAATAACTTAATCAATTTGTGTACTCTTTTACTATTAAGGGATTTACATTTTTAAATTATAGTTAAAAACATTTGCTTGAATTGATTTTATTTATCTACTATTATATTCGTTATTTTTTGTAATATTATTTACTATTCAAATTCTTTATATTTAAACCATACATTTTCACATTTCACATTCAAATTTTATTGATTCATTTTTATTTTAATAATTTTTTAATTTTTATGTTTTACTATTTGATATTTGCTTTAATTTAGTTTGTATTTCCATAATAAGCAAAACAATAATTAAAAACTAAAACAAAAATAATTTTAGTGAATCAATATCATTATTTAAATAATGTTTTTAATATTTTTTATAATTATTTATTTGCTATAGATAATGTAGAACATAACTTGATGAAGAACCAAATCATTCTATTTAAAAAAAATTCATTTGCAAAAAATGATTTGGAAAATAATCATTTCAAACAGGAGGTAAAAAATTATAAAATTGAAAATGAAGAACCTACTCAGGGAAAATTTTACTCATTGTTTTACAAACAGAATTGGAACACTTCGTCTGTATCAAAAGAGTAAGTGCGAAAATTTCTGAAGTAATTTGAAGCAATGCTCGCCTAATATTTTTTTCATAAAATTCTAACTCATTTGTTTATATATTTTATTTTCCATCAATTCCTTAAAATGAAAAACTTGTACACTTTGCTTAAAACCCCTATATATAAATTTTTTATGTTTCAAGTTTTTATTTTATTAAATTATTATGGTATTGCAGAAATGGAAATGTTAAAACTATACCCAAAAAAAAAGTTATAATAGTACCTGACGATCAGTATTTACTAGATGCTGGACAAAAAAGTATCGGAATAGTAACATGTGGAAAGTGCGGCGTTATGTATCAAGCTGGAGATTTTGCTGATGAAGCAACCCATAAAAATTTTCATCATCATTTATCAGAATTAAGATTTACGGTAAAAATTGTTTTAAAAATTAAAAGATAACTAATTTTTATTTCATCTATGAATGTATGGCTTTCACAGTTAGAAGAATATTTTATTTTCTTTGTCATCTTATGTGTGAAATTTCAATAAATATTTTGTTTCTTTGAACTGTTACAGACGATTCTTCGCTAAATTTACGTTTATTTATATTTCAGAATTGGACAAATGAGCGTGTAGTTGGGAAATATTTAGATGGACGAATTATTATGGTAGTCAGTTCTGATCCCAAATCTTGGTGGTGTAAAATCACAAAAATTGTAGACATTGTAGATCAGGAACTAGGATTTCCAGAAGGATCGGTTAATGCTTTGTTTTATAAGACGGTATGTAAATCCAAATTTGAAATATTCCAATAATTATATCGTTAGTGGTACACTCATGATAAGGAATATGAATTTCAGGTTTATTTGTTCATAAATGAAAAAGCAAAACAGATTGTAGGTTGTTTAATAGCTGAAGAGTGTAAAGAAGCTTATAAAATGTGTCCACCTGTTCAAGGCGTTGATGTCGATTCTTGTTCAAAGGAACCTTCACCATGTAAGGTATGTGAAAATAATGTATAAAAATATTCTGTCAGGTTTGCCATTTTTTTTATGTTAATATTATTATTATTAGAGTAAATCTCTCGTTTATAAGTTAGTGAAAAATTTATTGCAGTTTTAGATTTTATTAAATCTAAAAATTATAAATTTTTAGATTGGTATAAGTCGCATTTGGACAGCCTTGAATCATCGGCGTCGAGGAGTTGCAAAGAGAATGATAGAATGCTTGCAGCGGACTTTTATCTTTGGAGAAGTAGTTCCAATGGATCTGATAGCTTTTTCTGTGCCTTCACCATCTGGCAAGCTACTCGCACAAAAAATAACCGGTAAACCTGATTTTTTGGTTTACGGATTTGCATAGGCTGATTGTCATTGCTATTTTATATTTTCTTGCCATTTTTTATTTAATTCACTAGTATTAAATTTTTTTATTTTTTACAAAAATTATTTAGCCTTTGAGAAGATCATTAGTTTTTAGTTTTAATTTTTAATGCTAAGATTTTAAAATTTCTAATATTTCTTAAATTTGCAGTCTTGGATAAATTTTTCAAGAAAATTTAAGTTTTTATTAGCTTATTTGTTAAGTTTTTTAAGTATAAAACGTATAGCTTCAGATTATGAACAAATTTTATGATTTGAGAACTTGAGGAGACATAAGTATAAATAGTTCCATTTTAAATCAGGTGTTGAATGTTTTGGATCTTAATTTGCCATAATTACAAGTTTTTTATTTTGATTGTTGAAATCAATTTTAAACTGAAATTCAGTTACAAAATTTTGATTTAAAGTTATTTTATCTTCTACCAACTTACGAAGAATGCTGATTCTTTTTTTTTAATTGAGAGTAATAGATTTAATTAGAAAATTAGTTAAAAATAATAAAGACTAAAAATCATTCATTTTCGGCTCTTATTTATTAAAACCTTTTTTCATTAATGTCAAGTCTACTAGATAAAATCATTATTTGAAGACAATACAAAAAAGTAAAAAATGAAACTAACTCAAATAAGCCATCAAAAAAAATTTGTCATGAACTTGTTTCAAATTGAATAAAGTGATTACAAATTAATTATTTAAAATAAAATGTTTAAATCATTATTTTTAATGCTCGGCATAAATAATTCCCACAAATAAGTGAATTTAAATAAAAATAGTCACCACAAAAAAATTTCAAAATCAATATAACATTTTTAAACATATAAAATAATTTTTTCTTCTACGATTTGGCTATTTTAATTTATTCGGTTCACTATGGAGTATGTAAAAGTATATTTAACATTTTATTTAAATTGATACTTTTTCAGAAATTTGACATTTTTGTTTTTTATTTCAATAATGGAATTTTTTGGATTTGTTTACTTAGAAAATTTATCAGTTGAATAAGTAAAAATGCCGAACTATTTAAAATTTTAAAATATTATTTTTATGAGTTATAGCAAACCGGAAATCGGCAGGCTTTTTTTGATACTGGAACAAAGTTAACTAATTGGATGCAGAGGCGGACCGTACATTAAAAATAGTTGCTGCTAATAATGATATAAATCTTCAATAAGTTTTTAACGTAGTTGGTGGTCGACGTAAAAGTGACCGGCGAGAGCATTTTTCGGAACAAATATTGCTTGGTGTCATCTCGAGGGCACTCGAACGAGATTTGCCTTGGAGAAGCTTCAAATTTACTAATTCTGGCTCCCTGGCCATCCCGTTGGCTCTTGGGCCCCTTTCACGCCTTTTCATTCCGGGCTCTTAACGGATAATGTCTTCACATTACCCGTAAACTTTACTTTTTTTTTTTTATTGTAGTTTATTACTATGCAGGGTTAAACCGATTTCTGATTTATATCATTAAAAAAGCTGCAAGATAAGCGTCTTAAATCCATCTATTCGATTGCCGATTATCTAATGAGTTACATGAGTTTTATATTGTCTTGATATAATATATAAACTTATAAACTTCAATAATAAGTTACAGATGGACATCGAATTATAGTTCGGTACTTTTTCTACAATAAAATTTCAAAATAAAAATCTATTCAGTGATGGCGGATTTATACGGACTTTCATTCTAATAGATTGTTATATAATTCATTTTGAAAAAAAACTGATAAGATCATGAAGTTCGAAAATTTAACTCAGCAGTGTACTAATTACTGAAACAATTTTTTTACATTTTCAGTTACCGTTGACAGGGCCTGAGATACTTTTATTTCCTTGTAACACAGAAATGAAAGAAATCCTCCTGTTCCCAATACAACAAGGATAGCAACAGTTTTCGCGATCAAAGGCGATTTCGCTATTCCATAACGGCTAAGGCGAAAATTTTGATCTCTAGCAAATTGTTTGAACAGCAAATTGGAGGTGTTTCTAGTCGATGTAACAATCAGAGCTTTGTTTTTCGTTAATCTCTTCACGTCGACCATTTCATACTTTGCAAGCATTTTAGAAAGCTGAAATTTATCAAAAATTATATAAATGCTAATGCATAATTTTACCGAACCAAAAGGAACGTTTCCTGGTGGGATAAGAATCTTAGGCTGTCGATATAGCAAGAAATACTCACTTTGCATATGTCAATTGTTCGACAATTCTTTGTTTCAACTAAAATGAATTCCGCTTTCTTCTGGGGGTCCGGTCCGTCCAACGCGATATAACCTTCTTGACTGCGCATTAAATTCACGCAGTTCTTCGTAGATTTAACTGCGTGGAAGTACCGAACTGGTCCGTGCCCCAGGGAAATACTTTTGAATGATTTGTCTCTCTCATCCCACATGGATGACATATGGGCTATATTCAGGAAGATGCAACCAGTGCAATACGAATCGAAACCCGAATCATGAAAGTTTTCACACCTTTCGGCGCTGAGGAACGATTTGTCTGAAATGATGGGCAGATCTAACACCAAGCAATTTGCTTTACCGTCTTTAAAAAACTTGTAAAGGTGATTAAGTGCACTGCATCCCCACAATTGCTTTCCCCCTACCTTCGATTTTATATCGTAGCTTAGGACTTTAGTGTCGTAAATTTTCGGAAACAATTTTGAGATTTCGCTTTTGAAATTTTCGTAATTTACTGGTAGAGGGGAGAAAAACATTTTGTAAATTATGAGCAAGTCCATGAGCATGTTATGTCCAACGAGGGGTTTCCTCATAGATATGAGTTCTTTCATTATCCGCTTAAAACCCAGCACCAAATGAAATAGCTCCTCTTTGGCCTGCTCCTTATGGTTCTCGGTTTTTTGCCAGGAATTCAATTTTTCCACCTTTAAGCGTGCCCTGTCTTTCTCGACTTTTAAATCCCCAAATCTATTCCCAATTTCTTCCGTTATTAAGTAACTCAAAAAAGGGTCCACTTTGGACATGTCCAGCTCTATCGAAGAGCCAATTTCCGCCGTCAGCCTCCATGTGCACACCTCGTTCCAAAAAGTTTGCACTATTTTTCTACTAGGGTCACTGAGACGAGATTTAACTTTGCAGATGAAACTTCCTTTATTTATTTCCTTCTTCACGGCTTCTTCTTGTGCATCGTTGAGGAATGTGATGCCATCGTAAAACACTTTATTGAAATCAAAACATTGATTAGAAAGAAATTCTATACTGCTCGATTCGCAGGAGAAGATCAGCTGTGGTATGGAGTAAGTCCTCTGGAATAAGTAGAATGTGTAGGTCGATACTTCATATTTTTCGTTCCTTGTATAGGTAAAGGATGAAATTCCAATCTGGAATGCGACGAAATCCTCGATGGACTTTCGTAATTTTTCATATTTTACAGATGGTCTGTCAAATAAACTGAAAACTTGAATTAATATGGTGCAATAGAAATTAGGCATGAGTGGTCATATGATAAAATTCCATAAATAAAGTTAAATTTTTTGTCTGAAATCTCATTCAACACATTTTTTTAATTGTTAGATGGGAATATAATATGGAAGTTTATTCCATTAATTGCACCATATTGCTATTGGTAATAATGAAAATATAATATATATGAATAATTCATATGGTGAATGAATATGAATATATTCATATGGTAATATGAAAATAAAAAGAGAAAAAAATAATTGAAATAAAATTACATATTACAAATATTAAACATTTTGCAAAAAATATGCAGGAAATTTTTTTAGAAAAACATTAATTCAAAAAATTTTTAAATTATTATATCTATGATGTGACATGTATATTTAGCCAAATCATTTATCATTTGAATTTATGCATTATGGATGAAACAAAATATTCTGTAAGAAATTAATAATATGACTAAATAGAAATGGAAGTTTTTTTGTTATCAAACACTTTAACAATATGATAGCATTCTATTTCGTTTTAAAGCATTAATTACAATTTTATTAATATCATTTAATCATAAATTAAAATTTTTTTTATCTGTAAAGCAAAATTATATTAATTTATAAAATTAAATATATGATACATTTACTACATACAATATTTCATTTATATATTATTTAATACTTTTATTAAATT